>JAZHYW010021046.1:0-54492 GCA_037355805.1 Ixodes ricinus | reverse complement strand
TCAAAGTTTGAGGTGAGTCGGAGGCCGGCTGCTCCCGTCAGCAACTTAATTTTCGCCGAATTTCGCAACTCGAGGAATATTGCAAAGAACGGATCATATGAATATCTTACGACACGGTAAAGAATACGTGGCACACCCCTCCCAATTGCAATGTTTTGTGCCTGCAAAGCATTCCCAAAACCCAGACGTCTCACAATATTGCGCTCACGAAAATGAAGTTGTTTGCGGTGTCGCCGACGGCTCAAGAAAGACAGGGCGTGACGTGTTACGTCTCGCGCTCCTTGCTTCAGTGATTCATTATTCGGTCTTCTCGTTGGCGAGCGCCGCATGATCTCATTGGCTGGGAGCGATAATGAGAAGCTCAGAGCATGGCCCACCCAGCATTTTTTCAGTTATCGGTGACTATAAATGGGAAGGAAGTCCTCAGTTATCTTTTTTTCGTGTACAGTGCATTTTAACGGAGACGTGGTTGGGATTTTGGGCAGCTGTCGCGTCGCCGTAGTCCTAGTGTGCCTACATCAGCTAGATTTAGCGGGAAGCGGCTGTGGAGCCACATGGTCACGTGGCGGTGCCAGGGGCCGTCCCAGGCCTCATGACACATGCGAACGTCGTGGTTTCACGTGACTCGCGGTGTGTAGTCGTGGTGCCGCATCACGTTACGGTGTCAACAACATCATTACATCTAGTCATGTTGGGCATCAAATCTCGTGTAGCGGAATCCCGTGTGTATGCACTCATGGGACATGTGTGCAAATCTGGGCGGTGTGACAGTGTGACGGTGTCAAGTCATGGTGTCACATGACGGTGTTAACACGGCCACGTGGCCTGACACTGTGACATGTGCAGGGATTCCATTCCTGCGCCAAATGCGCCATTTTGCGCCTAAAGCGATTTCCTGCGCCATCCCGATAAAATTTCGCAAAATTGCGCCAAAGTGCTCCAAAAGCCATGTTTGCGGATTGGACGTCATTTTGCGCCACCTACCCGAGCCTACAGCAACCTTACACAAATGAGACACCTAGCGGAACCCGGAACTGGTCCCGCGACCAGTTCCGGCACTCCGCCTAGCGACTAGAAACTGAAGGTGGGTGTGACATTTCTTGTTTCTTCTTCGCATCTTGGTCATACCCGTGGCGTGATTCGAGCGAGTTCGATTTCTGCCAAGGTTCACTGTTTTGTGCAGTTACGCCACGCTTATGTTAGCCCGCTGTTCAGAACAGCCGGCTTTCAAGGGGACTGCTGTGCATCGAATGCAATGAAGAAAGTTAAGCCCCCGTGACTGGCTGACCTCAGTTAGGCTTTCAGTCAGACTTTCGCTCTACGTGACTGGGCGAACCCACGTAGCGTTGAGTCACGTGGGAAGCTTTTCGTTTGTAATGCAAATATTCAGCCGGCATTTTTTTTTTTTCTAAAGTGCGCTATTTCTGTTCATTGTCGCGTGTATATCCGAGTCCCGTCGTGTCTTGTGAACTCCGCTTGACGTTTGGACGCATTCGAAATGCGCTCCTGGAGACTTCGTTCTTTTATTGTTCAATGCGCAAATACCCGCGCAGCAGCACGCGCCCTGGTGGTTTCGGTTCTTCACATTTTCGCGTGGCGTTGCTTTAGTTACGTGTAACATTTTATTCCGGTCTTTAATCGGTACCTTGCCGCTTTCTGTGCGCATTGCGGGGAAGTCGGCAGAGCGGAGCTGCGGATGTTTGATTGCGGTTGTCAAACTTTTTGCTTTTGTCTTTCGCGTTACATCTGACTGGTGGCTGTACTGGTATGCAACAATAAGCGCAATCATTAAGCAAACATATTTAACAATATTTTAGAGTGGAATATCCGAACGTGTAGTCGACACGACGAAATAGAAGCGATATCGCGTAGCTTAATGTTTATTTGGGATTATGCTCAGACGTACGCTAAGCAGTGCAAACTTTGCAACAATTTTCCAGCCCTTTAGAGCAGTGACTTATATCTTGTACTTCGATGGAGCCTATGCGAGCTATATAAATATTGACAGTGCTCCAAACTGCTCCAGAATGCATATTTTGGTGCTCCAAACTGCTCCAGAATGCATATTTTGGTGCTCCAAACTGCTCCAGAATGCATTATTTTGGTGCTCCAAACTGCTCCAGAATGCATATTTTGGTGCTCCAAAAATTGCTCCAAATTGCATTTCAGCGATGGGATCCCTGCACGTGGCTCTGTGACTTGACTCCCAATGTTTCTACATCTAAAGATGTTGACACTGGTACGTCATGTGATACCACAACTTTGCACCGTGATGTCACATGGTCATGTATCCTGTAGCGGCACGAGCAATACGATTCGTGTGATCCACGGTGGTGTCCCGCTACATTTTAGCAGAATGTTGGCATGCTAGATTTAGCTAATGACGTCACTTTTAAAGGCGAAAGCCTTATATGTCTCATTGTTCAGTCGACCTTCAAAGTCCTCGAAGCTGAGGAAACATGTCAATGACAAAAACAACGAAAAAGACGCCAAAAGTGCATCAAAAGTGCATCGTCGGAGAGTGCGCTGTCTTCAAAGGTTTGCTATCACTGGGTCCACAGCCGATGCCACGATCCGAGTGAGCCAATGAAATGGCGCCAAAAGTGCGTCGTCAGAGAGCGCCCCTGCCCTCGGAGATTTGCTATCACGTTTACATCGGCACTTGGGCTTTCGCCTTCAAGTCGTCTTAGGAATAGCATAAGAGACCCTGTGACTTACTTCTGTGCTTCCATTGGCACGATACGGCGACGGCTGCACAAGTCCCAGCTTCATTTCCGTCAAAATGCATTCTGCCTTAAAGGGGAACTCCGGCGATTTTTTCATGGTCGTTGATTTGTTTCAAAATTGGCTCAACACACCGATAGACATGGCTCTACGAGTTCCCCAAGTATGGTATTGTGTGAAAAGAAAAAAATTCGCGAAGTTATTGAATTTTCGAATTTCGTTTTCATCATGTTTCTCAAACTTGGAGCCCCTACTGGCAACATTGAAGTGTGACGACAGAAATGGTACAAAGGGGGCAGTAAGCCATGTTCCCAACTGATTACACGACGTTTAATGGTGGGAAAAGAATGTTTGGTAACTGATTCACTGAGAAGCACGCAAAAAACACTTGACATACTCTGTTTAAGACTACATGCACGACCTGAAAGTCTGTACCATGTGTGACTTCACACCACTGAAGAGCGCGCGAAAATTTGAATGCTGGTTGAAAAGGACACAGTGCACCCTCAAAACAAGCACTCTAAAGTTTTCATGCACACAAAAGAAAGAGCCACTTACACAGCGCTGACTGACAACTCTTGGTTATATTTACAATTTTCGTTTTCGTCTTTCTTTGTGGACTAGGGTTCCTATGGCAAAAAATTGCCCTTTTCTTCTTCCTTCTTTTTCTCTGTGTTTTTGTAATAGGAAGCTAAACCATAAAATTATTGTAAGGCTAAGTACTCCAGTTCTTTTTTGGATAACATTATAGGAGGAGTGCTGACACATCTCTCCTCTTGTCTGGCAATGTTCTCTGCTTCCATAATTTCTCTTGTTAGCTTGTCGTAGTTCCTGCCTAACACTATGCATTTCTCCAGCTGCGCTGAGCAGCCACCGTCTCGACAGTGAATTCCCAGGTGTCCGGAGTTTTTGTTGGTGATGGTGCAGTTGTGCTCACAAAGGCGATCGTTGACGCACCGTCCGGTCTGTCCTATGTATTGTCGTCCACAGGACAGGGGAAGGAGTACACCACCTTTTCGGTACACTGTACGAAGTTGTTTTTATGTTTCTTCGTGCACCTGACTGTGGTTCCTGTGGGTGTATTTACTCTCTTGCACAAGCTATGAAGTTTGTTAGGGGCTGAGAAGACGATGTCCAGGTTAACTCTATTAGCTATTTTCTTTAGACCGTGGGAAAAGTTGTGAATATATGGAACAATGATCGGTTTTTTGGCTCTGTCTTTTTCTTTTTTGTTTAAAGGGCCGGTGCAACGATTTTATGATTAAAAGAATTTGCTTCTTGTCATTTTTACGTTGTTTATAGTGTCCCGGAGGATAGAGAAAACACCTCCTTCATTAAAAATATCACGATTCCGCTGCATAATCGCAAAGCAAAAGTCGAGCTTTTTCCCCCACCTGCAGCCCCAAGTGGCAGCCGAAGGAACTACAGCGAAAAGATTGCGTGACCTCGCTCGGCACTAAGCTGCAGCATAACGCCCGCTAATGTCAGCGGAGAGGGGGAGAGGAAGCGTCCTCCGAGATAGCACACGGGAAGCTACACGGCACTCCGAATGACGTCACTGGGAGTGCGACCAGGTGTGGCCCTGAAGATTGGGAGTGAGTTGAGGGGTGCCCGAAATGCCAATATTTATCTTTTTTCTACGCAGCAACTAGGACACGCAGGCGAAATCGGTTTTTGTTCTTTACTTCAGAAGTGTCAGAGGGCAACTTCCACAAATCTTTGACCGAAGTCCGGAAATCGTTGCACCCCCCTTAATGTGGTCCCCTTGCTTGATGTCTTTGATGAGTCTTTCGGCCACTGATGTTAGTAAGGAGGTGGGATAGCCTGCGCATTTCAATCGTGAGACTTGCCCGTCGAAGCTTGTTTGCATGGAGTGGCAGCATGATTTTGTAATTGCGTTGTTGAGACTTAACTGCGCAATGCTCCGCTTAACAAGCTTTGAGTGCGCCGAGTTGAACGGTAGAAGCGGCTTTTTCCCCTGGGCTCATAGGACCAGCAGACATGACTAGGTAAAATAAAAAGTCGCAGATCCAGGAATCGTAACGAGTGTTCAACTGGAAGTTCGTGCGTAACGTCCAATGGGTTCATGCAGCCTTTAAAGCTGTCTAGGAACTTCGGCAACCATGGTTGTAAAGTCGTGATCATTGGTTTCTAGCACGATTAAATAATCGTCAACATACCGGAAGACCTTTATAACTTTGGAGGTATCCAAGGTGTGCTGTAACTGCCTGTCTTGGTGGGCAGGTCTTGGTGACTGCCGGTGTTGGTGGGCCCAGGGGGAAAAAGCCGCTTCTACCGTTCAACTCGGCGCACTCAAAGCTTGTTAAGCGGAGCATTGCGCGGTTAAGTCTCAACAACGCAATTACAAAATCATGCTGCCACTCCATGCAAACAAGGTTCGACGGGCAAGTCTCACAATTGAAATGCGCAGGCTATCCCACCTCCTTACTAACATCAGTGGCCGAAAGACTCGTCAAAGACATCAAGCAAGGGGACCACATTAAACAAAAAGAAAAAGACAGAGCCAAGAAACCGATCATTGTTCCATATATTCACAACTTTTCCCACGGTCTAAAGAAAATAGCTAATAGAGTTAACCTGGACATCGTCTTCTCAGCCCCTAACAAACTTCATAGCTTGTGCAAGAGAGTAAATACACCCACAGGAACCACAGTCAGGTGCACGAAGAAACATAAAAACAACTTCGTACAGTGTACCGAAAAGGTGGTCTACTCCTTCCCCTGTCCTGTGGACGACAATACATAGGACAGACCGGACGGTGCGTCAACGATCGCCTTCGTGAGCACAACTGCACCATCACCAACAAAAACTCCGGACACCTGGGAATTCACTGTCGAGACTGTGGCTGCTCAGCGCAGCTGGAGAAATGCATAGTGTTAGGCAGGAACTACGACAAGCTAACAAGAGAAATTATGGAAGCAGAGAACATTGCCAGACAAGAGGAGAGATGTGTCAGCACTCCTTCCATAATGTTATCCAAAAAAGAACTGGAGTACTTAGCCTTACAATAATTTTATGGTTTAGCTTCCTATTACAAAAACACAGAAAAAAGAAGGAAGAAGAAAAGGGCAATTTTTTGCCATAGGAACCCTAGTCCACAAAGAAAGACGAAAACGAAAATTGTAAATATAACCAAGAGTTGTTAGTCAGCGCTGTGTAAGTGGCTCTTTCTTTTGTGTGCATGAAAACTTTAGAGTGCTTGTTTTGAGGGTGCGCTGTGTCCTTTTCAATCATGAACAACCAACTCACTGCCCGAACCTCCGTTTTGAATGCTGGTTTCGGCATCAACTTCATTTACGGTTTTTTCAATTGCTATTTTGAATTTGGAGAAAATAAATAGCATACCGTGACAACTGAAGCCCGGGTAGTCAGAAAATGCAATTTGTTTAGGTAGCTCAAAAACGGCCGGAGCACCCCTTTAATGAAAGTTTGCAGTTGTATTTTGATCTCTTGATCGAACCATCATATGATGAATTTCGTTTTATGAGGAATGCAGCGGAAGCCAACTTCAGTCTCGGCGGCCTTCCAGGCACGCTGACGCCGTGTCTAATGTCACCGGATCCTCCTTTTGTACAATATTTATTTCATTCTTGTTATCAAAGTTATTACAGTTGGCGAAGTCTTCTCGAGATGTCTTAGAGTCTGCTCTCTTGCTGTAGCGTTTTCTTTTTTTATGTTTGTGTTATGCGGCCGGCAAAGCTTGCGGTTTAAGCGTTTGGCAGCCGACCCACTCTCTTCCAACCGTGGCGCTTAATTTTTAAGGCTAAATCAAAGTTAGGTTCACTAAGAATGCCACTCTGCATTAAGAAGATTGTACAGCGCTGAGAATCTACCGTAGAAAAGGGTGAATTGCGATGACTCTGTGTTTTGTATATCCAGTCGTGAAGGGGTGAGAGTGGAGCACCTGCCCCCGTCTCAGTTCGACCTCTCGGCCTCCCTGGACGCCCTGACCAAGTTCTACCGCAGAGACGGCGGGGAGAGCAAGGGCGAACTCGCAACGCTAATGGCTCTCCCTCCAGTCGTGGTGTGCTGCATAGGGTCTCTCTTCGGCTACCTCGCCACCTTCAAGCTGGAGGAGGTGCTGAGGGATGTCAGGTGAGGCCGTCTAAAAACAAAATGAGTCTAGTGCCCCTTGTGCTGTGGAAATTTTTCAGGAGTTCTGTTCGTAATCGGCTGCTTTCTTTCATTAAGAATTGATACCAGAGGTGTGAGGGGGGAAAAAGCGGACACGGAGTGAAATTGCGGGCTTGACTTGTCCTTCCAGCCGTTTCACGGCCATGGGCGGCGAGTGTCGAAGAATGGCCTTCACTTCAGCCACGCTCCGGCGGCTGGACTTGTTCCGCAACTCCCTGGACGGGACGCCTCGGGGAAGCTTGCTGGACGTCATGGACCACACGGCCACCGCCTTCGGCCGGCGCCTCTTGTTCTCCTGGCTTGGGCAGCCCCTGGCAGACCTCAGGTGACTGCCCTCTTGAAACGTTGCAGCTTACCAACTTTATGTGCATGTTAAATCCTCTTACAAGCAGCGTGTCAAACCAAACCCAAACCGAAAGCTGGATCAAAACCACTATTTTTGATTGAACCGGAACAAAACTGAAGATGGAACACTTGGTATTGGACCGGAACCGAATCCAAACTAAAGACCGCTTCACAGCCATTATTTGTGACCGAATCGGAACAAAACAAAAACCAAAGTACACCTTTTGATATTGAGCCAAACCCAAACCAAAAAAATCTTATAAAAGTAAATACTTCTGACCAAACCAGTACAGAACTGAAACTGAAATAGTAAAATACTTGATATTGAACCAGAACCAAATCCAAACCAAAACTTGGTTCACAACCGCAATTTTTTTAAACGGGTAAAAAGCAAAGACAGAAATTGACCACTTGATATTAAACCGGAACAAAACCCAAACTGAAAACCAGATAAAAAAAATATTTTTGACTATACTTACCCCCCCCCCACAAAAAAAAAAAAGGCTAAACATGGGTATTTTTACCTAACCAAAACAAAACTGAAACTGAGATAGAGCACCTCATATTGAACCGGAACCAAACTATGATTCCACGAATTAGACATCCCAGGGCAGCTTGCTGGATGTCATAAAGCACACGGCTATCGCCTTCGGCCGATGCCTCTTGTTCTCCTGAGCCACTGGTCGATCTCGGGTGACTGCCTTCTTAGCTCACTTCTTTCCCTGTTTCTGGTGCCCAATTTTATGTGCTTCTAAAAAGTTTTGCAAGCAGGATATTAGAATTGTACCCAAACAAAGATCTGGATCAAAACGAAGATTTTTTTCTGAACCGGGACAAAACCAGTATTCAACGCTAGATGTCGAACCAGGATCAGAACCGAATCCAAACCTGAAATGGACCAAAACTAATTTTTTAACAAACCATAACGATACCAATACCGAACGCTTGATATTGAACCAGAATCTAAACCAAACTTGAACCAAACCCAAAATAGATAAAAACACTAATTTTTTCCTGAGCCAGAACAGAACCAAAACCGAACATTTGATATTGAATCAGAACCAAACTCAAACCAAACCCAAAATGGATAGAAACCCTAATGTTTGCCTGAGCCTGAACGTAGTATCCTGAGATGCTCCACTCCTGAAAGATAGCCCACCTTTATTTTTGGCTTGATTTGCTATTTGCTTTTAAACATCGAATGATAGCCCACTCCTTGTAATCGTAGTGCTTGGATCAATGGTGGCCTCGGCGTAAATTCGGCTAGTTAGCTATGGCAGAATGTAAGCGAACATTGCTGACTAGGAAGTCCAGTCCAGGGTTCTCCCCACGGTGGTTGGCAGTGGCTTTGCCGCCCACTGCTCCGACTGGCCGCCCACCGCTCCGACTGACCGCCCACCACTCCAACTGACCGCCCACCACTAAATATTTTTTTATGCCGCGGGATGACGATGCTATTTTGCCTGCGCACATGGCTGCAGACGTTCGCCGTCGTACTCAGCATTTCCGCGCACCGCCACGTTATCGTTCGCTATTGCATCGCTGACTGCCGCCACTGCCACACTGCTTCAAACAAAGAGCGCGGGCGCTCGGCGTGTTTCTTTTTCTTTCTTTCTCTATCCCAGCGGCGCGCCGCCGGCAGTGCTCGGGGGGGGGGGGGCTTAAACAGACGCGACGAACCCCCCCCCTCAAAGAAGAACGAACGCGCCCCCCCCCTTCCCTCGGGTAATGTCCACCCCTCAGAAATTCCTGGGGAGAACCCTGCTGTCATATTTGCTTCATTGTCCCTCGCCACGATAACAAGTTTGACAGCAAAGCATGATCTAAAAATAGTGTGTTTTTCAACTTTTCTTGACTGTATGCCAAAAGTTAGCCCACTCCTTATCTTTATACAATTTTCTCTCAATATTAGGTAGGCTATATCTCGAGATATTACGGTAATCAAAACCAAACACTTGCCAAACAAAAAAATTGATAAAAACCCTAATATTTGCCTGAACCGGAACAGAATTAAAACCAAACACTTGACCTTGAACCAGAATCAGAACCGAACTTGAACCAAACCTCAAATGGATAAAAACAAATTTTTTTACTTTAGCAACACGAAAGAATGAGCGACACGAAAGAATCGGCAACACGGCAATAGGCAATCGGCAGAAAATGGCTGCCGATAAAGCCCACAAAAACGTGGGATAAATGGCGTCGGTTATTGGGAATGGAGCCCATTTTCCAATCGAAAGTTTCAGAAAATCATTTATGACTTTTCAATAAGACAACAGCAAGTTCTGAAACTTGGCATCTGGTCCGGACTGCTAGTGCTACATTTGGTCGGGGAATGAGCGCTTGGCAATGCACGGTTTGAGTTTTGCGATGTAAAAAACACTATTGCAGCATGCCGTCATTCTAAAAGCAATGAAATCAGTAAAGTTGTCAATGGAAGCAGCATGCTTCCAACTGAAGAAGTAGCGCTTCGAGGTGAAGTGAAGCAGGCACGTAGCCAGGATTTTGTTTCGTGGGGGGGGCCCCACCCATGACCAAAATGTTGTATGAGGGGAGGGGGAGAGGAGGCCCCAGCAAATTGGAAGATTTCGGGGGGGGGGCCGGGCCCCATGGGCCACCCCCTGGATACGTGCCTGAAGTGAAGTATGAGTGAGTGTAGACATGTTAGCAGTGTTTTGCTAACTGCGTAGCTGTGGAGTAGTATTTTACCTGCTTTGTCTAAATCGCAGGATCTTTGAGCATTACGGGGTCACAAAAGAGGCAGTATACAGTTTGAGCCATTTGCCTGGGGAGACTATCGGAATGCAAGCTATATTTTTGACAGTGCGATTATCGAGCGCCAGGACGCCGTTGAAGACATCTTGTCGTCTGGCTCGACCGCTTTCTCCGACCTGAGGAAGTTTCTGTCTCGAATGCCCGACGTGCAGCGTGGACTCTGTGCCATCCTGCACAAGAAGGTGAGCTTCCCCATATTTTAAGCACCCTTTGCACCGTAGATATGTAAGCTTCTAGCAGGCCTCAGTTTCAGTGTTAAAATACTAAAGGCTTTTGGAATGTCGCTTCATTTCAAAATAGGCGAAATCACTTACTGAGCTAATTGTTGAATCAAATGTAACTGAGTGAAATATAGGGTAGCTCAAGTCATCAGGCTCAATCTAAAATGGGCCGTAAAAATCGGCACCTGCACATAGCAGTCTAAACTTTTCGTCAAAGGTGTATTTTACTGGTAGGCTTTTTCTTGTAAATTTACGAAGCGTAGCTTCCTTTCTGTAAAAAATAGGGCCAAGAAACTTGCCAGGGTCAACGGCGGGTGGCGGCGCAGATGACCAAGTCGAGTGGCGGGGTGCGTTTGGTGCTCGTATTGATAGATGGCACTACCTCCTTATCGAGACTGCTCGCAAACACCGTGGTTTATAAAAATGAACCTAATCTTTTTGTAATGTACCTTTGGTTAAAAAATAAATGCGAACAACAAAGCAAAATTTAAAGTAAAAAATGACAAATGTGTTTGCATAACGACGGCGCTCTTGCTGCCAACGGATTTCGTCTGCGTGTCGTCTGCTTTCTTTCGCTGGTCGGCTACACCTTCCGACTGCTGCTCCCAACGCCATCTATCAATACGCGCGCCAAACGCACCCTGCCACTCGACTTGGTCGTCTGCGTCGCCATCCGCCGTTGACTTTGTCTAAGTTTTTGCCCTATTTTTTACAGAAAGGAGCTACGCTTTGTACTTTTACAAGAAAGAAACTGACCTATGAAATACACCTTTGGCGAAAAGTTTAGATTGCTACGTGCAGGCGCTGATTTTTACGCTCCATTTTAGATAGAGCCGGGTGACTTCGGACACCTTATACAATTGGGGTATCATGTTTTCGATATATGGCGATAAACTGAAAATTAACCCTCAGAAGTCGGTTCTGTTAAGATTGCAGGGCATTGAAAAACCCCAACTAAATTGGACCTGTGCTTCAAAAAAGGAAAATTAAAGCTCGCCAGAATGAAACCTCTATCTACAGCTCCATTTTACGTAGACGCAAAACACACCCTGCACTGAACTGCCCGCGAGGCCGCTTCTCCTCTCGGGGAACGCGCCCCTCATCTCGTCTGCTTCTCGTAGGTTCCCCCCGGCTCCATACGTGATGCCGCTAGAGCATTCTCTTACCTTCTTGTATTCCTGGAAGATACCTGCCTGCTGGACCGCTTGGAACACCGCCCACGGTGCTGTGAATAGATATACAGTAGTGGACAAACCTAATCAAGTAACTGTGACCTCATCCAAGATGCCTTCTCTCTTCCCTCTTCACCTTTCGATCTTTTCTTTTGATCCCCTCTTTCCCCACCCCCCACCTGGAACTGGCTTGCCCCCAATCGACGGTGTGGTTAATAAGTTCCGAGGCTTCCTTTCTTTTCAACATCTCTCTCTCTCTCTCTCTTGCTTCTCTTATCGGTACAGGAACGTTTCCCAAG
The DNA here is from genome assembly GCA_037355805.1 of Ixodes ricinus. Taxonomy (NCBI): domain Eukaryota; kingdom Metazoa; phylum Arthropoda; class Arachnida; order Ixodida; family Ixodidae; genus Ixodes; species Ixodes ricinus. The sequence continues at coordinate 42,801 of JAZHYW010021046.1, read as the reverse complement.
CATGTTCAGGTCACACGCATATTCCCCTGGAGGTCGCCGATCACACGCCCGTCTCCCTGTTTTCTTCAACACGAGCCCCGAAAAATCTCCCATTTTTTTTGTCCGCACATCGATAAGAGACGTTGAAAAACATTGAATCCCTGGGGAAAAAATGAACTCAGAAAAAAAAAAAAAGACCTCGAACTAAAGGAACAAAAAACACGTCGAAGATGGGGAATTTTGTTTGTAACCATATAAACCTGCTAGCGTTATTTCCAAACGGTAAAAAAAAGGTCGCTCTGACTTAGACATTTTGTCGTGTGCAACAAGGGTGCGAGAGCGCTTGATGGGTTTTTAACGAGCAGCACTTTGTATCCCCGCTGCATTTAATAGATGTAGCCCCGCAACGTTTGATGGTAAATTGTGATGTCACGGTGTGTGATATCGTGACAGCATGATGATTTCCCGGCAAATTAAGCAATGCCATGTAACCTGATATTGCATGATGTCCGGTCACGGACATTGTTACCGTAATATCCCCAGTCATTGCCCTTCCCCGAGTCATTCCACACCCCACTCTTTGGGCGAATATCGATTTCCAAAAAAACACAGAGTAATCGCCCACCGGTACAAATACACACATGCGGAGTCAGCGATCCGCAAACATTCAACCTACCCGAATGACGCGGCCGCGGACCTTACAGTTAGAGGACGCCCGTGACAAAGTAAACGAAGGAGGGAAAAACACTTCACTTTGTTTACGCATTTCCTCTCCGATTTCCTGATTTCTGCAACTCCAAAATCAGAATGCATGCCACATGCAGAAAAAACAAAAATAAACTTTGTTGCTTTTAAAACAGTTTGTATGGACAAAAAAAAAATTGGAAAGATAACACAAGCAGTAATCCATTCATGGATAGTGAAGTCAGCGGATGCCCCATATCCTGGAATGTAACCGCAGAGTATAAGGTCAAAGATGTAAAATTAAGGTCTGTCTCCACTGAAGTAAGGTCACCGCGAAACCCGCTCCTTCCCCAGAACGTCGCGACAGCGGTTGGTAAGTTTGTGCAATGTTTGAGGGGGCACTGACATCCCAAAGGTCGTATTTATTTTGTTGTCTAAAACGATGCAAATTGTGTTACAGTCGGACCGCGCTACAACGAAATTGACGGTGCCGCAAAACAGAAATTAGCTTAGTGAAAATCTGGTTGTTGTGAAGTTTACAAAAAAATGGCATACCTGAACTGGTAGAGTACAAAAATCTGTACAAACCATAGTATTCGCCGCCTCGAGCTCTTTGCGCGCCAACAATGTCAGTTTCTTTCGCTTGGTCGATGTTCCCGGCACAGGCAGCTTTCAATTCGCATCTTTGAGGCTTTAGGATACGTCAACAAAGAACTCGGAGAAATTCCGAACTTCTCTGCGATGACAGCTTTCTTCTGTCACTTGCCTTCGCCAGGGTGCGAGCTTTATCTCTAAAGATAAAACTTTCCCCCTTTCCCTGACGGTTGCCATGCCCAAAAAGCCTGGTATTGTACTGAGAAAAGGACAACCGCCAAACAAAAAGATGCTGGACCCGGGCTTGCGTCTGCAGCTAGGGATTATCAGCCGAGAGCTGGCGTGCAAGTGCAACAGCGAAGCAGCCGGAAAGGCCAGCCTCATCGCCGTTGCCATCGAGTAATGGCGGCCTGCACGCCCCAGTCAACGTTGCGTCTGGGTAGCTCGAGTTCCGGTTATTAGTGGCAGTTTCTGGTGGTTCAACAAGCGATTTAAACTTTATAGTAGACATATTTTATGTGCCAAAATGCACCAAAGTGCTCGAAAGATTGTTTTTAGTACGGAAGACTAAACTTTCAAACTTCTAATTGTTCTGTAAAATTTCGTCTCAGGCGGAACAGCACAAGAAACAGTGTTCGCTGTAGTGAGAATTTTTATGCATTGACTCCTATGGACCGTTGATTCGAGGAACTGGAGGCTATTCGTTAAACCGGAAATTTCGTTGAAGTGGCATTCGTTGAAGCGGGGTTCCAACTGTATAGACACGCAAAAACAATGCCGCAGCGCAAAAAGAAATTTTCTACACGCGCACACGCACCTTTTGTCTTTTGGTGCTCTTCTCTACTCGCTTCTCTCCTCCTCGCTTCTTTTGATTTGTGATGTCAAATATTATGAAATTTAGAAGCTTTATAAGCAACATTTTTATAGCATTTAATAATGGCATGTGTAAAACATGTTTTTTAATGCGATTGTGAATGCACTATGGCTTCTTTTATAAATACCGAAAATCGAGTCCGGTGGATGTCGCCCCCTGGCTTTTATCCTCCTCGAAAAACATGGTGGCGCCGCAGTGCTGGTACATGTAGCAGTAGGGATGATCGGTTAGTCTTAGAATCAGGCCAAAGTGGTCTTTTTAGTTGCCCGACGACCTTTTAAACCCGAAAAGGAAATCGTCAAACAGTTAGAACAACTGGTTTGTCTGTGTATCGTAGTTTCGGTTGTGACTCTGCCAGAGACAGCCTTTGATGCAGAACCGGTGCGACATGGCCCCTCCGATGGCTCTGAAGTCTGCTGTGTGTTTCTTCGACGTCCATCATTTCAAAGAGGTTGAGATCGCTGAAAGGGCCTAAAAAAGCTTCACACTTGAAAGTCAAGCATCGTCTGCTCGCAGCGATAGGAGGCACATACGGAGGAAACCGATTGTTCGCTGGACACACGATGGACACGACACTTCGAATTGGCGGCGGTTTGGAGGTGTAGAGAAAACTCGACTGGCAGGAGAGCTCAATATTGAGCGTCACTGCACTGGTGCTAATCGCGCAGGAACTTCAAAGTCAGCATTTGGAAATTGTTTTTTTCCTCACAAATACTACTAAATTTAAGTTTTAATTTTGAGGCTCAGCAGCCAGGCATGGTTTTCAGAATCACCAATGATTTTGACGTGTCAGTGCCCTCTTAAGACAAAGTGTCTGGATAAATGAAGATTTGCTGGAACGCTGCACAGAGACGTCTGTAAAGCATCCCTCTTCGAGTTCCGTGTTCATGGGTACCCGCCGACAGCATGCAGCAACACTGCCTCAACCTGTGTTGATGACGCGCCGTGCTGGACACACGCATGCATACACCAGAACAAGAAAAGTTGCACAGAGCCTTCTCGTTGTGATTAACGAGGCATAACTCTGTCCAACCTCAAAGTATTTGCAATCGTCGCGGCTTTCTCGCTTCACCAGCATCGCTTCTTTCGCCCGCTTGCTCGCCCACTTGTTGCGCCTGGTTGATTTTCTATTTTCTTGTTGGCTCTTTTTTTTTTCTAGAAGGGAACATAGCGATTGTTAGAAACATGCTTTCATGGAACACGCTCCATTCCGCCTGCCAGTCGGCGGTGTCCTTGTGCGTATGCAAGCTCTTCCAAACTTTGTGATAGTAAAACATTCTTTTCATGAGCTTTTCTTGCATAAAACTAATATAACTATTGTTTTGAGCCTGTACACTCTTATGTAGCCATGCAAGTATGTACAGAAAAAATGGGCGTTTATTTAGCTTTTTCTAAACTTTTCGTATACCCACCGAGACATGGCTTGCCTCTTTTTTTTATGAATTTCAGGCAGGAGGGCTGGATGATAGGATATTACAACAGGTTATATCACCTGTTAGCAATACCCTGAAATTCCCGCCCAGCCGAAATCAGAGGAAATTGGATGAAAATGAGGAGTGGTCTAACTTTCAATCTGTAATCAGAAAAGTTGAAAACATGTTTTTATGATCATGTGTGTCTGCCAAACTTGTTATCGTGGCGAGGGACAATGAATCGACGAATGACTGTACTTCCCAGTCAGCAATGTTCGCTTATATTCTGCCATAGCTAACTAGACGCATTTACGCCAAGGTCATCATTGATCCGAACACTATGATTACTAGGAGTAGGCTATCTTTCAGTGTTTCAAATAAAAGAGCCAATCAAGTCAAAAATAGGGGTGGGTTACCTTTAGGGAGTGGGGCATTTCTTGAGATTTTACGGTAAATTTGAAATACCATTCACAAATATTTGCGGACAGTTTATCGACACAATATTTGGCGGAAAGCTATTCCACTTATGGAATAGTTCTAGAGAAAAACGAATACCTATATATGCGTCGATACAATATTATATTTTGGGAGTTTAGATTGGTGCTTATAGTAACATCTATTTTGTGACGTCATGCGGTTGGACCAACACGAGCAAGAAAGGTCCGGGGAGGGCTCGTGTATAAAGCCATCGCTTCAAAAAGGTTACGGTGCTTTCTCCCTCGGCTACGTGCGCATGGTGGAAGCCCTCGGACGCGTTCGAGATTCTCACTTCTCTTGCCTCGGTACCCGATCTCTTCGAGTTCGCTCCAGCGACACTGACACTGGGCGTAAGAGCGCGGCATTGAAGACCTGCTTTTTGGATGCCACGGAACTTCTTGCCGACGTTGGATGTCACCTAAGGTGCCTGGATGCTCAAGCGGCAAGGTGGGTGCACCAGTTCCAGTTCTATCAAGTTTATAACGGCATTGTTACGAACGTAATAGACCCGTTTCCAAAGTGTGCCCCATCCGATATCCGCTGCAACAATTACGCAAGTCTGCCGTTGTTTGGGCACACACCCTGAGCGTGTATTGGATGCGGGGACAGCATCAGTGTTCGGCAAGGACTCTGAGACCATTCGCACGTTTGCGTGCCCTACAAAGCGGCGACCACCGATGCGTCTGTGACGGGGCACTGAAAAGTGTCTGTTGCAAGTGGCTTGAGCGGACTGCTATGTATCTCGTTCCCGGCTGGTATAGGTATTCCACGGGCTTGACAATACATACTTTAGTTGCAAGTTTGCGCTATTATTCCCTTTCCCTCCCGTGTTGTCTTTTTCCTTGCAGCGCACACGCACACCCTTTTTCTTTGGTGCTCCTCTCCTCCTTCCTCTCCTCCTACCTGTTTTTTATTTGTGATGTCCAATCCTTGTAGAAATTTAGAAGCTTTATAAGTGACATTTTTATAGCATTTAATAATGGCATGTGTAAAGCCATGTTTTAAATGGACCATTGGATGCTGCACTATGGCCCTTCCTTCAGCTGCCAATGCCCTAAAACAGAACAGAAGTGGTTACGCTTAGCATTCTGTAGCGAATAAAATCAGCAGAACCACATCCGCACGGGAATGATTATCTACGTTAATGCGAATAGCATCAGACGGTGCTGAGGTTATGCGCGTTCGTCCAGGTGGCCGGCACACGTCTAGATACGCCAGCCCACTCTTGAGGCGATTCTAAGTTTGTTGACAGCTACCACAGCCCTGCGCACGATCTCCGCTGGCCCAGCACGTGCGTTTGTGTCCCTTAGGAAGGCGAGCACTCTGGGACTTTCTCCCGGGCTGTCTTTTCTGTGCTGTGTACTCCACCGTCTTGGGCAGTATCTGTTATAAAGATGTTACGCTGTACACACAGTATTTATGCTGTGAGACACAGAGTCTAGATGAAGGTCACGGCCCGCCCTAAGCCCCACCCACAGACAGACAGCCACCTGGACATGGTGGCTGTCCGGTCTGCACTAACCACCTCCAGCTACAGCAAGTGTGCCGTGATGTGGTTCAGTTCGACCAGGAAGGTCCAGTCACCAAACTACACTCTCTGGAGGGGCTCCTTCTTCCCGTCTGTACAGGAGCTCGGCGTTTTGGGCGTATCTCATTCACGCCGTCACTCAATTTCGGCCGTCATGGTGGTGAACATGTCTCGCGCTCTACTGGACCTTGTGCCCAGATTTTTTCTCGGCTTTTCGGACGGGAGACTCTGAAGATGCTGTATACTGCTCTGGTGATCCTCAGATTAGAGTACTGCTCTTCCATCTGAGCCCTCAACATCCACCTCACTGAGCGCCTAGAGAGTATGCAGCGCACACGACTTGAACCTTGGCCCGCCATGACCATTCCTCAGACTACGACGGCGCCTGCGGTGCCTTCTAGCCTGAGCCACTGTCGAACGGTGGTGCATGTCTGATTCGTCACTGTTGGTGCTGGCTTCTTGTTGGTCGGCTCTTACCTAGCCTCGGTTCCCAAATCTCTAGCCAGACAGGTTGTCCTATCACTCTCGCTGTATGCACCTGACGGCATGGAGCTTCACTGCTCCCCTCCGCGGTGAGCTCGTACTTGTCTTTGTAGGATGCATGCACCCTCTCCTGTCCTGGGCTGGGGACGTACTCTGCGACTACAGCAGGAGGTGTGTCGCGTGCCCTCCGTGCTCAATAAGGTTTGTGCAAACCAACCATTTCTTTCTTTATTTCATTTGTATAAACCTTGATCATGTCACCTGTTGACACAGAGCACGACGAGGCAGCCAGCATTTGGTTGTGCGGGCCTAAGCCTTTTGGTTGCCTCAGGCACTAGGCTGCATGGAATTTGTACCATTAAATGCCTTTGATTCTGTTAATGAGTGACCTGCATATACTCTTGGATTGGCTTGACTGTGCCGAGCACCACACAAGCCTAATGTCTCCCTGTCGTGACATCCGGTGCATGTAGTCTGCCGTCTGGCAGCGCCTCCTAGTCATGAGGCTTAGACCACCTTGACAGCGTGAGCATCACCTGCATGTTAGAACCACTCTCTACCGCCCGTCTGACGTAGAGCACCGCTGTATGCATGGCGGTGCTCTGGTGACTCCATCATGCATCGGGCCGCGGTCTAATGCAGACACCTGTCAGCGTCTGTCGACTGGCGCTTCAAAAGCGACTGAGATGACTAAAAAAATGACCGCATCTCCACGTGGTCAGTGATGTTGATTGTGGCGGCTCTGGTGGTGCTGATGATGCTGATTTTGTTCATGGGCAGTGATGTGATTGCTGCGCCGATTGCGTAAAACTAGCTTCAGGGGCTAGCCCTGCTACACTGCTGCTACATTTCGACGAAAATATGGGTAATTTGCGCCAAGCCTGTGCCAAAGGACTGATTTAGGTCGCCTTTCCAAACCCGAAACTAGACTGAGTACTGTAATTGAGCAGGTGTGTTGTTATCTGGCGCAGCGATCGCCTGGCACAACAGTGCCGTGAATCAATTCTCCACCGGTCTGCGCATGGTTTTCCCGGGCGTCTCGCGTTTCGCGCTCTCGACCTCGTGGGTCTCGCCTCTCGTCTCTTTTTGCTATATTTTCAGCGATAGACGCGGATGTGTGCAGGCGCTTCGGCGCTAGCGTGTTAGGTACCATCCATGCCGTCATGCTGTGAAGCTTGAAACCACGTTTTTGCCGCGGCAGGAGTTAACTTTGTGAGCTGAGGCTCTGCTGGCCTTGGGAAAACTATGTTTGGTCACTGCCTTTCAGTCACCGTGGCACAGCGCGGCTGTCGAGATATTGCCGTCCCCACATCACTGCAGATATGGTACTTTTCAAAAGAAGTAGACTAAGTGCTGCGCACGCATGTTCACCAGCATTCCTGTTTTATGTTTTAAATCGTACGTTACTGCTAAAAATCATCTTTGAATTCAAAGACTGCCTCTGTCATTGTATTGATTATCTTGATTCCTCTTGAGTGGGCCTTCTTTCGAGAGGGACCTCGGTACGTGAAAAATCTGCCGTGAAAGAAAGTTGGGCAGAGGGAAGTGAGTAGCTAAAGCAAAGAAGGCAATGTCTGCACGCTGAACCCGCACAGCGTGCTTGTTTGTCTCGAGTTCAGTTGTTGAACAAAGCGCTTTAGAGACGTTTGAGGCTGGCTCGCAATGTCTTGCATTCAGGGCACTCAAGGTTCTTTATTTTTGTGTTTAGCTTGCACCTTGTTTGCCGGCTGCAAGCACGCGCCACTGGGCTGTTTTGTCGCATGCTGGAAAGTTACATTTTGTGTACAATTTTGGGGATAAGTTAGCGAGCGGAGCTGAGGGCATGGTTTCGATTGGACGGCCTTTGTCTGCGGCTCGCGCGAGGAAGCATGCCAACACGACAAGCCTGCCAGAAGTTGGCCTCACGTGCATGCGAACGTGATTCGTGGCCGAGGCACCAGTGGGACGCTTGCAATTCATTGTTTATGTTTGCTTACTTTTGATGAAAATCTCGCACGTCTGGAATTAGTAAAACGGTGGCAAGCGGTTTTCGAAATTGCTTAGCAATGCCTACAGCACTGTACACTTCTGGGATGTCTGAGCAGTAAAAACAGAAGCAGCGGAGGTCCGTGTCACAGCACAGTCACTTCAGAACACAAGACAACACAAAGTGCCCTTCGTTTGTACAGCACTTAAAGCAGTATGTTTATTTTCCTAAGAATATCTGTCCTCCAAAATCCTCTTTTGCTGTGCCACCGAAACACTATCTTGGCTGCTCCAAAACGCTTTAGCTGCTCCAAAACACTGTTTTGGTTGCTCCAAAGGCCACATTTGCTGCTCTAAAACACTGTCCTCCGAAGCGTGTGCCAAAATGGCTCAGGCTAATCACATCACTGCATAAGTAGTGTGCTGATGGTGCTGACTTTTTTATTGCTCATAGGTAGTGCTGAGTTCAGTTGCGTTTGACTTCATTATTACTGCTTTATGGTCGGTGAAAAGCAGAGCCAGTGGTTCTTCAGCGGATCAGCTTGGATCCGCTAGAAGCCGTGAATGCATCTCCACCGCTCGAGTCAACGGTCCATATCAGAAAGAGAATGTGTGGTATGGAACATGGTTATATATGCATTTTAGCATTTGACCGCAGCGCCCTCTCGCCTCATAAACGTTGAGCCAATGCATGCAAAGTTTAACGCGATTTATATACGCATTTGACAGCAGCGCCTCTCCTGTATAGACGTTGAGGGGCTACATGCAACGTTTCATCCATGACATCCCCAGCTCTTGAGTTACTACCACATCTCAAAGCCCCCTACCTCGTCCCGCAGTCGCGGCCGGTGGTTAAGGCGATGGACCAGAAATCCATTGGGGTCTCCCGCGCACAAATTCGAATCCTGTCGACTGTGCAAAAATTTTTCTTTTAGGGGTGAAGCTCCTTAGGGTCTAGCCTTGTCCGTCCGTCCGTCCGTCCGTCCGGCATGCGTGCTCATCGATTGCCATCCCATCTGTCTTCTTAAAAAAAGAAAAATGTTTGCGCAGTCGACAGGATTCGAACCTGTGCGGGAGACCCCAATGGATTTCTAGTCCATCGCCTTAACCACTCGGCCACGACTGTGGGACGAGTAGGGGGCTCTGAGATGTGGTAGTAACTCAAGAGCTGGGGATGTCATGGATGAAACGTTGCATGTAGCCGCTCAACGTCTATACAGGAGAGGGCGCTGCGGTCAAATGCGTATATAATCGCGTTAAACTTTGCATGCATTGGCTCAACGTTTATAGACGAGAGGGCGCTGCGGTCAAATGCTCAAATGCGTATATAACCATGTTCCATACCACACATTCTCTTTCTGACATGGATGAAAACGAACGAAAAGACATCTCGTTGGATGTCTTTTGCGTAGACGATAAAAAAATCAGCACCATCAGCACTACCTATGAACAAAATCAGTATCATCAGCACCACCAGAGCTTCACCCCAATCAACATCATTCACCACGTGGAGATGCAGTAATTTTTTTAAGAAGACAGATGGGATGGCAGTTGATGTAAGCACGGACGCTGGACGAGACAAGGCTAGACCCTAAGGCTTCACCCCTAAAAAGTCAGCAAAATTATTATGTAGTTTGTGCAACTTTTCTGTTCTTGCTTTCTTGCACAGCGTCCGTGAGCAAGGTGGTTGAGCATACATGATGCACAATTAAAACTTAACCTAAATATATTTAGCTTTGGTAGCTCAAAACTTGGAGAGCTACGTAGCCTTCCGGAACTAAATGACGGGAACATACCCGGACAGACCTGACGTGTGGCGATACACCCAATTCCTTGGAGTCAAATGGTTGGCAAATTATGTGTCCCTCCAGTACTGAAACTATTGTCGCAAATCACAGTGGTTGCAGAATTCACAGAGCAGTGGTGCCGCTTTCACGGGAACCAACATCTTCAATAAGCACTAGGCTTACTGCCAGTCCAGCTTCAAAGCAAGCACCCACACAGCACCTCCAAAGACATCTACTTGCAGCAGTTGTTTGCTGCATATTACGTCAGTTAAGGAGGCATTCCTTTTAAACACTACGGTGAATGCGAAACTGTCACAGTCACATGCAAACGTGCGAACCAGCCTTAAGCACCAACGTGGCTCTCCCTTCCCAGGTCCAACAACATGGCGGGCTCTTCACCGGACCTGTCCCACTGGCCAGACCTAATGCAGAGGAAGCGAGACGTCATCAGACCGAGGAGAAGCTGGCTGCCCTGAAGAAGACCATAGCAGGGCAGCTGGGGCTCCTCACCTTTGACTACAAGACCGTCAATGGAATGCCGGTGAGATCTCGCTCCGGCCATGTCGACTCCGTCACGGTTCGATGCAACTTTCCCACCTAGACAATACAGCCTAAAGACTGGTTAACACACTTGCGACAGCTTACCGATGGATGGATGGATGGATGGATAGATAGATGCTAACGCTGTACCCCTTATAACAGGCGGTAGCTTGCGCCACCTATCCTAAATACCACCGAGTTCCTTAACCCTTCGAGTGCCATGCCTGAGAATGCTTGGGCGTGCTCCTACGCAGGTTTCAGTTTCGATTTGCTCCTGCCTCCCAAACTGGATTGTTGATTTTATTTGTATGTGCAGAGCACTGTTTTTGCCTCATAATAACGCTCGCTGACAACACGGGAAAGTTTTGTTTAGGGGACTTCTGTTTCGGTTTCCTTCGTCCTTGTTACAGAGAGGCGGATCTCTTGTTCAACCTCATGCTTTACAAAGAACACGGAATCTAGAAATATGTAATAAATTAATTTTGTACAATAAACTAAACAAGAAAGTCCCAGTTCTGGATTAAAAAAAGCTCGAGGTACACCTAGGCACTTCTTATGAGTTGTGAATGCGAAAGCATGCAAGCCACTTGTCCGCTTCCTTTGTCGTCTGCTCGTCCGCGCCTTTGTCATCAGCTGAGTGCTGCGCGCGCTTCAGGATCTTGTGAGGCCATGGCGCAGCGGCCAGCAGAGCCCCGTCGACGCGCGCCAGCCAATGGAATTGAAGGCGAATCGCTCCTGTTGGAGTAGCGGAACCAGGAGCCGTTGTTCGCGCTTCAAACTGATGATGTCAGCTTGCTCCATGAGACAGTGAATGCTTTCGCATTAAAGATGTTGGTTAAGACCACTCTGCACAGTACCGTCTCGAAAGCGTAATTCGAAAGATATCCTAGGTTGGAGACACGCAGGCGCTCAGTGATCTCTGAGCCCATAGATTGGCGTGTCTTCGATAAGTAAATATACTTCACGAATTGGGCTGCAGTTTCTCTGCGTGGGACCAAAAAAATTTGTGTTCGACGTGCGGGAAAAGAAACCCGGCACTCAAAAGGTTAAAGAATTTGAAATCTCTTACAACAAAAGAACAGACTGCCGCCATTTATTGGGCAATCAGTGAAACACTTAGCATTTCCATATATTTCCTTGTGTTTTTTTGTGCATCGTTTCTTTTTTGGTTTAAAAAAACTTCCGGCAATGTTATAAATGACCATTTCTCACAGATAGTATGTACATCTGACATTGCCAGGGAACTGCGGCAAAACAACTTTGCTCTAGTGAACAGTTGAAAAACCTTCGCTCTAGTGAACTGCAGCAAAACCTTCACTCTAGTGAACTGCAGTGAAACCTTCGCTCTAGTGAGGCTGTAGGGAAACCTTCACTCTAGCCGAACTGCAAATTTTTGTGCAAATAGTGCAAAACCCTCATTTTAGTGAATAGCGTGCCAGTCGCTCTCTCGTCGTAAGGCTGCACAAAGCTGCACAACACACTTGGTTCCAACCATACACAAGTGTGCGAACCAGTCTTAGGGCAGTGCGGGACACGATATCAGTTCATTACTGTGGAATCTCGTAAAGAGTAGCTCGCCTACTGTGTTTGCATGATTCTAACGTGCACTTTTTTTCGCCAAAATTAGTGCCCAAAAATACATGCGCGTTACAATCAAACCAAAAACCGAAACTCAAAAAGAAAAATGCAATACTCTGTATGTATGAGTGCTAGCCCCATCACCATCGTGACCGTTTGTTTACATTTGCCATTTTGATATCCGTAACACGCGCATCTTCTCGCATCTACAGTCTCGTGTCTGCCGTTTTAAGATGGGAGAACAAAAGAAATTCTACTAGGGGCTTTATTCAAACGAAAGGCTAGTACACTGGGGGAAAAGATAATGGAGCAGCACTGCATGGCCTCGCAGTCCCAGCGACCTGATGAGCTCGCTAAGTTGTTTGAAGACGACCCTCCCAGAGGTGATGGTCGCAGCACTCGATACAAGTGCAAGAAGCGCGGCACCTGAAGCACTTTAGACGAGAGCAGAGATTACACTCTGCGGACAGCGAATAACCATCGTCGGACTCCAACAGCAGCAACTAGTGCACAGTATTTTTATTTTTTTTGTATTGGGGGTGCATTTTATAAAAACCTTAGATGTTTTACCTTGCGCGGTAGAATCGGCAGCAATTTACTCTTTAAATATCTGGGAGCTAAATCTGCCTACGCGTTAGGATTAGGGACGTGTTAGGATCGCACAAACACGGTAAAGGCTGACCTACCGAATAATGTTCTGCCTGACAAAAAACCTTTCCCCAGTGTCCTCTTCATACCCTCTCAGACACTTCATGCTCCTTGCACGAAAAAAGGGTGTGGGAGCTGAGTCACTGATTTTTAGTAATAATTCAATAGCGATTCAGTGCCCTCGTCTCTCATTTAGACTGACCAACTAGCCACCTAACCTTGTGTCTTCTTTACTCAAATATTTAAAAATCTAATTTGACCAAGGGTTTTGCAGTTTGATAGTGGGTAGTTATGTAAATTTTTTAAGATCTTGCGAGCTTTCTTTAAAGTTTGCAAAAACGAAAGACAGTAGGGCTGCCTTGACGGAAACGACATGATGTTGTGTTTCCCAACATACCCTACAACTTCTGTATTGGCAAGTTTGTGCTACAAATTAATATTATAAAAGATTTCTAATTAATCTGCATTAATTAGCCAGTTTAACTACATCGCAAAGTATACCGTCACTCTCTCAATAGGATTGCGAACCATAGCGCTATAGGTTGACGTGCGTAGCATGCGCCACCTTCTTTTAGTCTTGGCACAAATCAGTTGGCACACCTTGTATGGCTGAAATATCGAAACAGTGAAGACGACGGCCAACTTTTATTTTCGTTGTTGATTGCAAAAACTTCAACTTAGGTGCCATCAGTGAGCCAAGTCTTCCACACTTGTAGACGACTGTCCCAAATTTTAATCCAAACTTATTTCAGTCCAGGGTTGGTAACCACGGCAAAACTTGGTAGGTTGACGCATTGCTGTAATTCATATTTTCGGATACCTTTGACATTTTTGCCAAATGGTCGAGAAACGTTGTAAAAATAGGGGACTTTCAAGAAGCAATTACCGTAGTAGTCAGTTTTGGTATATTACCGTAATGGAACAATCGGAGAACTTTTCGAGGCACTTTGAACGTGGCTGAAGACATTTGTTTTTGGTCTCCCTTTGCAGTATCTGATTGAGGTGCCGACCCGGCGGCTGTCATCAGTCCCTTCCAACTGGCTCAAGATCAGCTCGTAAGTCGGCTAGATGGAAGGAAGGGCTGTGTTTCTAAAGCCAGATAGGGTGCACCTGCTGAGTTCCTAGCATTTGCTGTTTTCGTTTTGGACACTAATTCACTGTCATTGGGAAATCTCGGCAGTGATCTAGAGTCGGCGACTTTCGTCTGCTCTTGTCTCAAGTCTCCTACGCGTGGAGGCCGTGTTTTCCAGGTTGAGTTCTCTTGAGTCGTGATCAGTGGCGCCAGCCAGTGTATTTGCGGGAGCATAAAGGAGCGTCGGCTGAAGTGAGTGTAATTTTCATGCACCAGCTCATGTTTACAAACAAACCGGAGCACCCTGGCCGGAGCAGCCACCGGCGCACAGCGTCATGCCCGGTGGATGGTGGGCAGCAGAAGCCCGCCGTCGCCTCATCCGGCCATTGACTGGTGCCGTTGTGGGGCGTTCGGCGTCGGCGAGGAGTCCCGATTCTCTTTTCGCGTTGGAATTGGTGATTCCTACGTCCTCCTAACAATGTCTCACTACTTCGAGCGGCTTCCGCAAAATTCACGAGGACAAAGCTTTGCGTGAATAATGTGACGTGCGGCGATTCATTTCACGTGGACGCCGCAGAATGGGCGCTAAAGCCTGCAGCTCCCCACGACGATGAAGATTCTGCTTCGCTGTTATCAGTCATGACGACGTCGTTCGGGCTGCAAGAAGCGTGGACCGTAGCTGCAGATGGTGGACGTCGATACTGAAAACCACCAAGTAGAATCGGGCATTGCAAGTCGGTGATGGCCACTTGTAACAGTGATCAGCGTCTACTGTTTACCTTAGCCTACTTACCCCAACCAACCTTCCAAAGGTGTTTTGCAGGCCTGCACTTAGTTCTTATCGCAATCACCGGGTCCAACGTGCCCCGGTTCTACGGAGCCGCTGTCGTTTCAACAAGCTGACGACGGAGGGCGGAAAAATTTTCAAGGATACTATTTTCCCATTTTTCTTGTGCAAGGGGTCCACCCATGTCAAGTGCCCTCCGAGAACGGAAAGGAAGGGGGGTCGGCTTTGTTTGGGGGGGGGGGGGGGGCTGCCCCCGTCGCCCCCCCTTGCTTGGATCCGCCACTGCTCGGAGCAAGCAAGTCGCAGTTCGGCAGCGTCTGGTTTTGCCACTTGTCGGCTACTGCTATCCACGGTTCATCGAGACGAACGGAGTGGCAGAGACACATGAAAACTGATCTTCAAACGCCTTTCCAGACTCTCCCAGACATGGCCACGTCACAGCATTTTGACAAGAAGGCAGACTTTTATCTGGTTTCTTCCAAAGGAAGACAGGAGATGCATGTCACTGTGCGGCGACTTCTGCCCCAGCCCCAGACCGGAAGTGCGACCGACGCGCCACCACCGCGGCGTGACGTAGGAGAGTTGAGTTCGTGTATACATGCCGGTTTTGTTTCGGACTCTGGTCGCAGTCGCAACGGTTAAATCAGAAGGAACGCCGTCATTCAGAAAGGTCTGCATCTTCTTCTTCGTCTTCTCACACAGACTACTTCTTCTTTATTCTCTTTCGACACAACATTTCCCCCTTTTTCAAAAGGACATGCATATGTCATATCAAAAAGGCAAAAAGAAGTAGTAATAAAAGAAATGAAATTAATCACTTAACCAAAAGCCCAGTTCGCCAATGGCACTGTTCATGTCACATAGTCCCCAAATCTTCCTGGCTGTTGTCGCCGTCGGCAACTCCGACGAAGTGGTTGCGGTTCTTGTCGGTCGGTGTCAGGAACATTTGGCTGCGATGTCAGTCGCTGTTGTTCTCCCGCCGGAAGAGAATCGTGTGGCTGGAGTGCACATTGTGACGGGTTCCACGAGATCGCAGGTGATATGCCGTTGTCCTCCTCTGAGGTAAGCTGTGGCAAGACCTCCCATGGAACCTTAGAAAGTTTGCTTGCGTTCCAGACCTTTCCATCGTCGAGTAGGAATGCGTTAGGTCCCCGACGATCTAGTATTTTCCTTGGTTTTGAATAACGCATGTTTCCTTTCGCATGATGTCCCGCAAGTTTCACACGGACAAAATCGCCTGGCTGAAAGGCCGGTATACGTGCACCCCGCTTGTCGTCCGCGTACTCTTGTGAGGCGCACTGTCGCTTCTTGATTCGCTCTTTCAGCTCACTCATCGCGCTTGTCGGGTCCGTGAAGAAGTTTTCTGATGGCCCTCCGACGATGTTCAGCTTCGTTCTGGGGTGCCGATTGTGCAACAGAAATGCTGGTGACACACCCGTAGCTGAGTGTGGCGTTGCACGGTAAACACCGATGTATTCGGTAAGTGCCTCCTCGAGGTTTCGTTCTTCGAGAACTGCCAGCTGAATAAAACCTTTCAAAACTCTATTGAATCTTTCTATCATTCCGTTAGACTGTGGATAGTAAACCGATGAGAAGTTGTGACGAATGCCACGCTCCCGTAGAAAACCTTCAAACTCTTCCGATGTAAATTGGCTTCCGTGATCCGAGACAATCTCCGTCGGATAACCTTCACGGCTGAAAAGAGTCAGTAGGAAGCTGGTCACTGAGTTTGATGTTACCGTACTGGCAAAAGCAATTTCAGGCCAGCGACTGTAATAGTCCATGACTGTGATGATGAAGCGATGACGTTGTGAGGCTCTCTCAATTGGACCCACAATGTCAATACCAAGCTTGTCCCAAGGATGTGCGGGAAGTGGTATTGGATGCAAAGGAGCAGCAAACGTCTTTGCAGACTTGTCAGCAGTCTGGCAAGTTAAGCAACCATGAACCGCACGTTCTACAGCGGCATCCATGGCTGGCCACCAGTACCACTGTCTCAATCGTTGTTTGGTACGGACGATTCCTAGATGTGAATCATGTGCCAGGGTGATGATCTTGGAAGTCATTGCCTGGGGAACTACAATCCGTTCTCCCCGTAGAAGGAATCCATCGACTTCTGACAGCTCGGATCTCACTTGATAATATGGTAGGAAATCGTTACCCAGCTTGACCTTTGATGGCCATGTCGTAGCAAGGAACTGCAGAACTTTTTGTAGTACAGGATCTTTGGATGTAGCAGTCTGCATCTCGTCCTTGAAGATAGGCTGTTCTATGACGGAAATAACTTCCTCGTCCAATGTGTCAGGTGACACTGCAGGTAATGGCATTCGGGAAAGAGCATCTGCGATGACGTTGTCCTCGCCCTTCTTGTAGCGCACAGTAAAGTTGTAGTTTAGGAGGCGTGCTGTCCATCGAGCAATTCTGAGCGGACGGTGACCCGTGCCTTGTGAGCTCAGTAATGCGGTTAGCGCCTGATGATCTGTGAAGAGGGTGAAAGGTCGTCCCCAAAGGTAGACATGCCAATGTTCTAGAGCCCAAATGGCCGCAAGGGCTTCTCGTTCCCCAGCAGAATATTTACGTTCTGCTGGTGAAAGCGTCCTTGAAGCAAACGCAATGGTTTGCAGTTCGGATCCGTTTGCTTGTTGGAGGACTGCGCCAATGCCGTATGCAGATGCGTCCGTCGTAACGAGGACTGGCAATTCTGGGCTGAACATAGAAAGTGCTCTGCAGTGGGCGATTAGCAGCTTGATTCTTTCGAAGCACAGCTGAGTTTCGTTTGTCCAAACGAACGCTTTCTCACCACGCAGTAAGTCTCTTAGTGGCTCTACTTCGTCTGCGTAGTTGCGAAGGAACCTAGCGTAGTAGCCAGCAAGTCCCAGAAAAGAGCGCAAGGAATGATGGTCCTTTGGCGCAGGTGCCTCTTGTATGGCCTTGACGTTTGCTTGTAGAGGAGTGACACCTTCTGGAGTGACCGTATGTCCAACGAAAGTCAATTCCGTTACTCCGAAGACACACTTGTCATTTAGCTTCAGACCAGTGTCTGAAATGCGCTGTAGAACACTCAGCAGGTTCTTTGCATGGTCGTCTGCGTCAACACCGAAAATGATGATGTCGTCGAGATAGCAAAGAACTCCCGAACATCCGACAAAGATGTCTGACATCAATTTCTGGAAAGCTGAGGGCGCTGATGCCAGACCAAAGCACACTCTTTTGAAGCGGTAGAGGCCATCATGAGTGATGAAGGCGGTAAGGTCGCGGCTCTCAGGTGATAGAAGGACTTGATGGTAAGCTGATGTTAAATCCAGCTTGGAGAATACCTTGGCTCCATGCAAGGCATTCAGCAGTTCTTCCGTGTTCGGTAGTGGAAAGCAGTCGACGACAATCGCTTTGTTTGGAGCACGGAGATCCACGCAGAGTCGTAGTTTTCCGTCCTTCTTTCTTGCAACAACAATGGGTGATACCCACTCAGATGCGTTGATTGGTTCTATTATGTCCATGTCTAGTAACCTCTGAAGTTCCTTAGACACTTCATCTCGAACCGTCAGCGGCAACCGACGGAGTTTAACCGCCACAGGAGCGACTTCTTTCTTCACCTTGACTTGGTGCTCGTATCCTTTTGCAAGACCTATACCTGAAGTAAACAGGTGAGCATAAGTAGAGTCCACGATAGTTTTTAAATCAGTGGAAGTCGGTGCTGAGGTTTCCATGCACTGTAGTGTGGATCCCTCAATGCGAAGTCGCAATGCCGAAAGTCCATCCAGTCCCATCAGGGTTGTTCCTTGTGTCACGACGTAAAGCACAAGTTGGGCTGAAGAACCTTGGAAGGTGACTGTTGCCACAAAACATCCAAGTAGTGGGATGCGTTGCCTTGAGTAGTTTTGTAGGTGTACTGCAGCTGGTTGAAGTGGATGTTGACTAGAAAATTTCTTCTGGTAGATGTCGTGAGAAAGAATAGAAACTGCAGAACCAGTGTCAAGCAGGAATTTGACATTTTGCTGTTCTACCTGCATTGTCACGTAGATTCCGGTGTTGCGAACTTCTGCAACTTCCAAGACTTTCGTGACAGGATCAGTTTCTTCTCTTTCTTCAAGCGAACTGAAGTTCCTGGTACTCACCACCTCCATTGCTGACGCTGTGCCGCGACAAACAGAGCTCAAGTGACCCTGCTTTTTGCATTTGGAGCAGGTTTTGTTCCTTGCTGGACACGTAGCAGCATTTGCAAGGTGATCTGCTGATCCGCAGCGGTAGCATGTTCTCTGATGTTTGGCTGATGCGTCAACGCCTGGTTGGAATTTGAACTTCGAGTTCTTTCCTCCGGCTTTGCGAAGTTTCTGTACAACCGCAGGAGCGTCCTTTGTTGTTTGTACTTCTTTTTTGGACTGTTCCACGCTGCGGGCCAATTTCAAAGCTCTTTCGAGGGTAAGGGTAGAACCTTCCAGGAGGAGTCTTTCACGAACGTGAGACATGGAAGCTCCTTCTACCAGTTGGTCACGTATTGCTTCGTCAGACGACGAGCCGAAATTGCAAGTCTGAGAAAGTCCCCGTAATGCAGTGAGGAATTCATCAATAGTTTCACCAGGGGCTTGAGTACGCTGGCGAAACTTGCGGCGTTCTGTAATGACGTTGTACGTCGCGGCGTAGCGTGCCTCCAGAGTCGCAATAGCATCCTGATACACGTCAGTAGTAATAGTAACACGTGATGTGGATGCAGCATCACTTGCCGTGGACGTCGTTGCAGTAGGGAGTGTAGGAAGGGAAGCGGCAGTGACGTGAGGCAACGTGAAGAAGACTCGCTGTCCTTCTGTTCCTAAGGCATGTAGTAGCAGTGCCTTTTTCCGTTTCGAGGTAAGGAAGCCTCATCGACGCAGTCGAGGTAGTTCTCGAACATGCGTCGCCATTGGTCCCATGGAACCGCGGGTCTTCCAGGCCGTTCAAGGAAAGAAGGGAGCGGTGGCAGCGTTGCGTGACTCATTCTTGTCTTCGCATGGCATACGCTGCAGCATTAATGAAGAGAAATCCACTTTACCTCGTCGCCATTATGTGGTGTAGCCGAGTTAAATCAAGAAGGAACGCCGTCATTCAGATAGGTCTGCATCTTCTTCTTCGTCTTCTCACACAGACTACTTCTTCTTTATTCTCTTTCGACACAACATCTCGCACGGCGACTTCTGCCCCACCGCCCCAGACCCGGAAGTGCGACCTGGCCATCACCACCGCGGCGTGACGTAGGAGAGTTGAGTTCGTGTATACATGCCGGTTTGTTTCGGACTCAGGATGAGCCGGCACCTTGGAAGTCGGCTTGTTGGCGGCCAAAGTGACTACGGGCAGATGCCGCCGGAACGGTTTGAAAGAGGGATAAAACGTAGCAGGCTTCAGTTTAAGCATGCCAAACATGTACCCGATGGTATTTCTTGGCTTCTGTCGTCAGAAGAGACGTCCGCTTGGTTCTGCCTTTCATCAACATCAAAGACGACACTAATGAAGAATCGCTCACCTGCAAACAAATAAGGAAAAAGACGGAAGGTGTCGTCGGCATGCCCGCAGCCGACTTTTTGACGTTGAATTTCATAGATTTTTGAACACGCCACGACGGAAGGCACGTCAAGTGCAAGGCAGTTTCCAAAATACCTTTTCACTTCGAGAATGCTAAGTTGCATCTGGTTGACAAACAGCGTCCGCCACTTTCCCAATAGTTTTCATGCAGACGCCTAGTTATTAGTGTCATTTTCCGTGTTGGTGAAACGCACAAGCATATGGTCAGTGACTCCGTCGATGACGGAACTCGGTAGCTATGAATGGGAACATATCTGGGCCACAAAAGCCCATGCTTACTCCGCATTTCTTCCTTCCAAATTCACCCGGCGGCGTCTACCTAGGCCATTTCGGCCGCCAACAGGTCGACTTCTCTATCTTCGGCTCGTCGGAAGCCCAAACAGAGGCCGGCATGCGTAAAAATTGAGTATCAGACTGATGCTCCTTTGTGTCGCTGACTACTCCTGGCAGGCACAGTCCGTGTCTGTGTCCTACTGACTGAACAATTGTTGACGTTTCGGCTGGCAGGACGAAAACGGCGGAGCGGTTTCGTTCACCGGCCGTGGATTCGCTCTACAAAGAACTGTGCGTCGGCCAGGAGCTGGTGCTCGCCGAGAGTCGCAAAACGTGGAACGCCTTCCTTGGGTGAGCGTGTTTGCAAAGTCCCTTTCCTGCGTGGGGCACGTTTGTGCTCGCCTTTTTGCATCACTTATGTACTGCTAAATCAGTAATGCTTTGGAAGCTCTGGTACTCAAACACTAAACTTTTAAAGAAACTGCTTTTTGAGTGTTTGGATGGAATATATTACCGTAAAAACACGCATATAATACGAGGTTTTTTTTCAAATTTTGCCATGTAAAATTTGCAGCTTGTTTTATACGCGGGTCCCAACAATTTTCAACTACGATGAGGTGCGATCTAACGCAGTTCAACGTATCGTATAGTTCCAGAGAACGCCTGCCCCCGAGAGGTCGCCCATCCGTTTTTCTGGCTAAATATCTGTAACATAAAATTCCAAAACATCGCCACCCCCTGATTTCTGTCGGACGTCACGCAATGTCCGGCAGGAATCGCATCAACCAGCGCAATTTGCTGTACCGGCACGCCAGACAAGCGAGTTTATAGCAGATTCCCGCGTTTTTGTTCGCGATCTGCGTTTGCGATCTCGATTCCACGCGAGTTGGTCTCGCGTGCACTATGTATTGCATTGTGAAATACGATTTTGCTGCGTTCGCGATCTGCGGTATTTGTTCCCGTAACATACAAGTTTGTAGTGAATTCCTGCCTTTTTGTCCGCGATCTGCTGCGTGCGATATCGGCTCCTGTGACAGGCAAGTTTGTAGCGGGTTTCCGCGTGTTTATCGCATCGTGAAACGCGAATTTACGGTGTCCGCGATCTGCGGTATCAGTTTCCGCGTCATAGTTTGTAGCCTGTTTTTGATAAAGTTTTGCTGTAGCGTCCCAAAAGATAGCCCACCCCATGTTTTTCACCATTTATCTCTTCATTTTGGGTGGGCGTTCTTTCGAACTTTACGGTTGTTTCGGTTTCAAGCAATATGGTGTTCAAAACAGCTATCATCATCATTAGAATCACAATATCCGAGGCGCCACTATCCGTCCGCAGTCAGGCTAGGCAATGGCGTGCGGCGCAAAATCATTGCTCGGCTGCCTTCACAAGAAAAGTTGTTTTTGGTTGCGGAAGACATCGGCAACAGTGCTGCCGGACGACAATTCGCCGTGAATGAAGGCAGCATCCGCGGATGGAGACGACAACAAAACCAAGCTCTGTTCGCGTGCAACGGAACAAGGAGAAGCTTTAGAGGCCCAATGAATGGCGTGTTCGCCGACATCGAGGCAAGTTTCAGCGACTTTGTGAAAGAGCTAACGTGAAACGGCACCTCGCGACCTCGTCGTAAACATAGAGCTGCTGCAAGATAAGGCGAGAGAACTTTGGCGGAGCCGACATTGGGCTGCTAGCTTTATGCGCCGCGCCAGGTTTTCAGTGCGTCGGCGCACTCTGCCGCTCGCTGCTCGCTCTTTCAAAAAGTGCGGGAGCCGTACGTGATGACAGTGATTAAAGTTCAATTACGACGCAAATAAACGTTTTTCTTAATGGGACACTGACACCCCCAAAAATTTTTTTCCTTTTTCTCAGGCGGTTTATCATGGTGTCGAAATACTACACAATTAATATTTTGCTGACAGAGTCGCATATTTTTTTAATAAAGCCAAAAAACTCAACTGCTCGAAACTGAAACCGAATCTCCCGTACCGCACGCAGAAGTGGAGAGGATAGTGAGAGTGGCGGAAGTCACGTGGCTACACCGAACCGTGCGGATATTTTTTTTTCGCAGGTAGCAGACGGCAATGCGTTTGTTCGCTGTGCGATTCCTTTGCAGCTATGTTTGTTCCGCTCGCTGTTCTGTACTTCAAGATGAGTTGTTTTGTACATTTAAGTGTTGGCAATTAGTAGTGAGTTCCCGAGTGCCGTGGTGAATTCCCGTGATTGGCTCCGAAAAGAATACTCCCAAGATGTTGCGTGAAGAGTTGCCTCACATGTCCTGCATCTGAAAGTGGCATTGTGCGGCAGAGTGCAAAGTTTCCGAAAGATCAACGGGTCGGGATCAATAGCCGGCTGCAATTCCTGTGGAACAGTTATGCGAAGCTCGGAAAGCGGACGCTACCCGATTCATATGCTCCTCGCATTTTGTGGAAAGCGACTACATTGAGTTTGCAGGTGTCAAAAAGGGAATCCCATACCGTTCAGTTCCGCGACGTATCGTCCACAACAATTGTCTTTTTCGGTGAAAATTGTAAAAAAAGAAATAAAAACATCACAAAATGCTTGACAAAAAAAAAACTTAAAAAACACTCACACCAGGGATTGAACTTGTGCCCGCTGCGTGTGAAGCGGACGTCTTTCCACTGCGCTACTGAAGGAACCCTATCATGCCTACTAATGCAACGGGTAGACTGTATGTCGGAAGCTTGCTGCCGATTTCCCTTCAATACATGCACTCCCGGCTTGAAGTCGGGCAGCACCACGCATAGGCCACATTCGCACCTCCTAAAGAAACCGTACGCGTGCGTATTCAACTTGAAGTACGCACTTAGTGCTTGACGCGTTTGAGCGAGCGATGTCTTCAGCCACGAAAAGGACGACGGCTCGGCAACGTCTTCGTGCAATCGGCTTGCTGGTCGGGCGTGTCGTACGGGATGAATATCAGTTCTTTTGATCGGTCCAAAATTTCTCTTTCGAAGGAAGACAGAATTCGCCGGTACCGTGAACGACAGTTCTGAAGTAGAGGTCCAACGCCCGTCGTCAGCTGCCATCCGCTAGTGCTAGTCCCACGATACGCGAAACGACGCCATGTTGAGAATTATGCAGTGAACGCACAAAATGCTTCCGGTTGTCTGTGCTACCCTTTTGTTTCAATCAACGTATTTGCAGCTTTTTAAAAGCCAAAAAAATGGGTTCTCATATTTTTTTCTATTTTTAATATTGACTGTGTGCCTTCAGTGACCCACGACTTTGATTAAATTTGGTGGTCGCATCGATGCCTTAGAAAACGGCCCGTGACCACGGAAAGAGAGTGAGCGCGACTCAAACCGGCCAGTTCTCGATCGGCGGTTTTCGGGCGGAAAGAAACCGAATTTCAGAGCCACAAATTCTGTTCTGGGTAGTTGGGCTCTCATATGTCACGCACAACTAAAAGCTTCGGCGAGCATAAATACCCTGTCAGTGTCCCTTTAAGACTTCCTGGGTCGTATCTTACGCGGAAAATTTTCGCGGTCTTTAAATTGTTTCGTATTATACGCGTATAAAACTTTTTTTTACTTTTTCGCTGTCCTCAATTCATGCCTCGTATTATACGTGGGTTCGTATTATATGCGGGTTTTTACGGTATGTTACAAAGCCAACTTTCCACATGAACTAAAAAGGAAAAAAGTTTGTAGCGCAGCATTCCCATCACGAGACTTACTTTGAGTTAGGAGCGATTCCTCTATTATGGGGTTCAACAAAACCACAAAAATAAACTACCCTCTGCCCAAATGTACCTAGCGGTCCGAACCAGGTGCCAGAATTTCAGAACTAACCATCATCTCTTGTTCAAAAGTTATATGCGATTTTCTGAAATTTTTAGTGGGATAATGGCGGTCGACAGAGCTCTAGAATACATGGAGCCGAATGGCGCCAGTTAAAGGAGCTGTGCAACAGTTTCAGTGCTTTGCTTAACTAATGTGGGAGCTGGTGTCTCGACATTTCTGAAGTAAAGAACAAAACACCGCTTTCGCCTGCATGTCCTAGTTATTATTTTAAAAATGGACAAAGATTGAAGTTTTCGGCGCCTCTCGACTCCTTCACTAACTTCCGAGTCACGTGCGCTGTGACGTCAATGGGGAAGGCGCGGGGTTCCGGTGAAGCTCTCTTTAGAGCCGTCAGTGAGCGGCGAGAACTCATCCGCTCGTGACCGCGTGACCACGTGCTGGCGGGCACAGCCAAGAAGAAAGGAAAGTCTCATCCGGGTCCGGCCATACCCGTCCGGCCCTGTCCCCCTCCCCTCCGGCTTCTGGCGGCTGTTCCGCTGCTGACGGTTTTGTGGACTTAGGATGGATGGCGCCACTGAAACTCCGTATAATAAAAGTTTTGTCGATGATACCAGGTTTTTGACGCATTTATATTTATGTTGGAACGACAAGATTTATAGAAAAGTTACCTTTTATCGAGCAGGTATTCGCACAACTTGCTATCTTTCTACAAGATTCCCCATTGACGTCATGCTGCGTGTTTCTCATGGCCGCCGCTAGCGGCTGCAGGTCGAGGAATATTCTAATTTTTGCCTCGCGATTACGCGGCGGAATCGCAACATTTCGAAGGAAGGAGGTGTGTTTTCTGTCCTTTGTGACAAGGTGAACAACGTCGAAAGTAGAAAACGCCAAATTCTCTCAACGTTAAAATCGTTGCACAGCTCCTTTAATGAAAATGGACGAAAACGGGCCCCATTTTCTTATTGAAATCTTTAGAAAATCACTTATAACTTTTGACTGAGACCACGGTCAGTTCTGAAACTTTGCCAACTGGTTCAAACTGCTAGCAATACATTTAGGCAGAGAATGAGCATTTGACAATATATAATTTATTTTTGCTCAAGAAACAAAAAACACTAAATGTTTTGGAGGACACACTGTAGAAGCACATTTTGAAATCACTCCCAACTTAAAATGTCTCATATTATCTGTCTTACATATTGCACTGAAAAGATTTGTTTTTGCCTTGGGGGGAGGGGGGAGGAGAGGGAGAGGAGAGGAGAGGAGAGGGAGGAGAGGAGAGGACTTTATTTCGTGGTACAGTCAAACCCGTTTATAACGAACTCGGATACAGCGAATTATTCCCTATATAGAACACGCAAAACTCTCTAATCAATATCCATGCGAAATGTATTTTGCATAACGAACCGCACATTGGGATATCGAACTCCCAGCACTCGGGAATACCAGAAAAACGGATCGGCTCCTGGCGGCCGTGGAGTCTGGCTTCCTCGCACTGCTTCCTCGCAATGCAGAACGGGTTCGCCTGCTCCTCGCCCTCGCATGGATGAACGAGGAAAAGAGAAAAAGGGAGCCCACTTCCTTCGACCTCGGGCAGCGAGCGAACGGTTGCGAACGGAGCTGACGATCTGCGCGCGACTCCACATACTCCACACTCCGCGACGCGGCCATAATGCCATCTGTCGGAGCGTTGGAAAATGCTAAATGGGGTGTTGGAGCATGGATGTTTCTTTGACTAGATATAGGTCCCAGAAGCATCCAGACTTGCCGACTATGTTTGCCTCGGAACTATGCAGAGGCTAAATTTATGTTGGGCCGATGAGGACCTTGAACCGGATTTCACGAGTGAGACGTGTCTTCGAACTTTGTGCGACTTCGGGCACGGTGCAATTTTTTTCTTTTCTTGTAGGGAAGTCAGTCAGAGCTACAACAACTATCAGCGAGCCGTGAGAGCCATCGCGACAGTGGACTGCTTCCTCTCCCTGGCACGAACAGCGTCCCAATATGGATACTGCAGGTTGGTTTGACAGCTTAACTGCTCCTATTAAGGAGTCAAACCAGGAGAGATTGCCATAATTTTCCAGTCTAAAAGTCACAGGGGAAGATTTAAGGGGGTGTGGGGGTGACTGCCCCTCCCAAGCCTCTCAAGGGCCATTTTTTTATGAAGAAAACGACATACACCAGCAGGAAGAATAAAACAGAAAGAGGGCGAGACATTGCTAGAAATCTTGGTGATACCAATATGCTCGTTACAAATATAGACATCACCAGCTTTTTTCTTTTGAAGAAACATTTTGTTGTTGGTGAAATGGCAGATAATAGGTCAACAAAATATATCTAGGCAATGCTTTACCTGTGACGTCAGATCTCTCTGCAGACCCCCCAAAGCCTGATTCATAAATCCGCTCCCGTCAAGTCTCACTTTTTTATAAACAGCTGTTTTCAGTAAAAAGTTGGTATATAAGTTGCACCCTTGTGTAATTCGTGCCTCTATATTTGGATGGTCAGTGCAGCGAAGCGTCATTGAAAAGCCCGCCACTTATGTGTATTATGATCGCAATATATGCGCAAGCGAGAGCAACTTTGAATGCAGCTTTTAATAACACCCTGGTAAAGATTTTTGCATTAAAGTTCCTACTTATAAAAGAAAGCATATAAATTTGGAGTACCTTAATTAATGTGACTTATACATTAAAAAATGTGGTACTTGTCCAGCAGCCAGGACAAGTGGGGACATCTTTATAGAAGTTGCGTCAATATTCAACATGAGATAATGAGGTTTATCATTTTGAAAATGACCCGCTTCGCAAAAGTTCTTGTTCAATGATGCCTCGCACCCCAGATAGGTTGAGATACCAGTCATATTGCTAGGAAAAAGATGCTGAATTATTTTAAACCCTCGAACGTGCTATGCCAATATAGTACTTGGGAGTACATTCTTTGAAGGTTTCTGGTTGATTGGATAATGTTTTTCTCTCATACGTAATTTTTGTGTGTTGATATTCATTGGATGGCATAAATACTTTTTATTGTAAGTTCACCTTACAAAAATGGAAACCTGTAGTGTATCAATATCTTTTCTATATTAATACCTTAAATGCCAGAAGAGCGGCATCACGAGCTTAGTACAACTTTTCTGAGAATACAGTTGATGTAAGCTTTATTTATGCTGATAAGCAAAACATTTTATTTTTTTATTTTTCAAACTTTTTAGTTTTTAGAGGGAAGGTTATGCTCACAGTGAAAATATCATTAGGGTTACCTGCTGCTGCCATTGAAAGACAAGAGACGCAGTGACACTCAGAGATGGGTGGCTCTGCATGCCACTGTTCCAAGCTTGGCTTGGAAAAGAGCGTGTTGGTTCAGTTCAAGGACGAAGAAAGAATAAAACAATTAAAACTGGGACAATACAACACATCTTTCAGCTAGCATACGACAGGCGAACGGTTGCTAGGTGAAAGATGTGTTGTATTGTCCCAGTTTTAATTGTTTTATTCTTTCTTCATCCTTCACTGTTCCAATGTTGCCTTGATATTGTCACGAATGACGAGGTGACGAAACAAAGAATAACCGAGGAAACTAAAACGTTTAATGGGGCGAACTTGGGCCCAAGACAAAAAGGAAGACAAAAGATAACAACAGAGCGTCGTGGGCGTCGAAGTCGGCGTAACAGCAGGATCGAACGCTGGGGCGAGACTGACTGCGGCTCGCTACGCGGAGCACCTTTTGTACCCGCATGTGTCTCTAAAAACATTCGGCCTAGAACGTTCGGCGCGTAAAACATTCTTAACTCAATCAGAGGAGAAGGTTCTCGAACTTACGAGAACACCAAGTGGAAAGAATAAATAAATAAAAGAAGATTCCGCTCCCTGGAATCGAACCTGGATTCTCCGTGCGGCAGCTAAGCATGCTAACCACTCGGCCACGCACACGCTCACTCAGCGACACGCATGGCAATATTCTGAGGACTCTGACAGCAATAAAGGTGCTAAAGTACACTTGTAGGGCTGGTGAAGGCATTTGAGGTGTTGATATTGATGTTGATATTTTATTCTGGCTCAGGAGAGCTGCGGTGCCACAGAAAGGCAAGTCGCCCATACCATGAAGGCCTACGGCACCGCATCATTAGATGCGGTGCCGCAGTCAGTTTTGTTAGTTTCAGTTAGTTTCATTTCAGGTAGTTTCATTATAATGAAGTTACTGACGTAGCAAGAAAGTCTGTTTTGACAGAGTATTCTCGAAGGCTAACTAGGCGTCTCGGATCAACGGAGCATGCTGGTTTTCTTTCAACAGGCCACAGATGCTGCCCAAAGAGCGCAGGGTCTTTTGCATTACCAAGGGGAGACATCCCATCCTGGAGCAGCGAGTGACAACCACCTCCCAATACGTCTGCAACGACACGGACCTCAGCGTATGAACTCGGTTACTTTTTATAATTTATGCGTGTTGTCTCGGTTAAGGGCTGTCCAAACAGGAAGTGCTTTCTGCTGTGTGCAACAAAAAAGCATGCAAAAGCATAAAAAAACGAGAACGTTGTGGCCCGTTCATTTCTTTTCAGTGAGTACACGAACCACGCAAACAGCGTGGATTTCCTTCTCGCCTCCTCGCTGTCGTATTCTCCCTCATCTTGTTTTTGGGAGGTCGGGGCCTGACGACACCGGCGTAGGCCTTGGCGACAGCCAGCAGAGGGCACGATTTGCTACGTCCTGCCCTAAGTCACGAGCACGCTCCAAGGCTATCTCCGAGAATGCTAGCAGATGGTGACTTTGCCCCCGACAAAAACGTTCCAAAGCAAACCAGGAGCAGAGGAGAAACCTCTGCTTCTGTCCAGCAGATGCTGTCCACAGCAGAAAGCCTGTCCTGTGTGGACAGTCCTTTATGGCGGCGGTGCGGCATAGTTCGTTGCCACTACTGGAGTGACTAAATCAGCTGCGCTTCAGAGTTGCGACACTTTGGCCATCTTGTTGCTTAGTAGGTCATAGTTGCCAGGTTTTCTGTCTGAAATCGTGGGAAACGCTTTCCCTAATATTTAAAAAGCACAACGAGACACAGAGAATTAAGATGGACAGAGTGAGACAGCGCTAACTTACAACTGAACTTTATTTCTGTAGTGACCTACTTTATATAGTGGAATCTCGTTAATTCAAACTCGTGGATAATTCAAACTACATGCATGTCTTGTCCTTTGTGTTTCTAAGGAAGGAAACTTTTGGTAATTCAAACTTTGCATTACTCAGACAAAGTTTTGGTTCCCCTTGGGTTCAAATTAACGAGATTCCACTGCATAACCGGTGTCAACAAAAACAAGCCAATAAAGAAACACAGACACACACCGTTAAAAGGCTAAAATATTGTTATATCACTCATCGACAGCAACACAAGTTGCTCTCTCTCGGTCGAGTAACTGCAGTCCTTTATCTGTCAATGACACAGACGGAGTGCTAGCACACTGCAGTCCCAATGTACCAATTTCTCAGGCCTCAAGTATCCCCCGTGTAATCGTGTCTCTGTTTTTATATGGTATGTTACAGTCAGTGAAGATGGGGGCACAGCCACAACCCCTGCAGTGCACACCCAGATGCCCCTCTATGACCATATCTGCATTGTATCGACGTTCCCTGAAACATTCATTCAGGCAGCGGCCCGTCTGCCCTACATACTGACGGCCGCACGACAACGGGACAAAGTACACGACTTATCCCACACACTCCACGAAGCAAGCTTTTATGCTTCTTCATGCAGCCGCTTGTCCCTATCGTGTCTGATTTAGAATTAACTTTCTTACACACACTAGGCAATTTTTAAATATTATGAATCACAAACTGGCTCAACTTTCCACCCTTCTCAACGTTGTTCTGTCCTCCAGAAATGTTAAAACAGTTTGCAACAGGGCGAAACGATATTGCCTGAGCTTCCTGACACTGTGTCTAAAGCTAAGGAAGTCACACTTTTTAATCGTACCTATTGCCATTTGCATCTGCTATGCACCAGGCAACAAAATGGTTCCGCCCGCGAGACAATCGGGAAATAAAGTGTCGGTACTCTGAAGTGCCGTTTATTTACTGGCTCTAGCCGCTACCAGGGGCTTCTTTAGCAGTTTGTCTGGAAATTAAAGAAAGTAGCATTTGCCTCGAAACAATGCCGCACTCAACCTGAAATGTAGTTGCTGCAATATGAGGTCCAGTGTGTCGTAGATACCACTCTCTATCAAGTATCACCTGTGATGTGCCATAGTTTCTGTTGTTGAAGTCAGCTAGAATTGTCAAGACGGGTCATTGGAGTCACACTTGTAAAGATGATAAATCGGTGTTTGGGGGGGGAGGAGGAGGAGGAGGAGGAGGAGGAGGAGGAGGAGGAGGAGGAGGAGGAGGAGGAGGAGGAGGAGGAGGAGGGGGGGAGGAGAGGGGAGGGAGGGAGGGAGGGAGGGAGGGAGGGAGGGGGAGGGAGGGGGATGATTTAGCAGCCACCGGGGTCAAGAGACGAATCTCAGTCTCCCAGCTCACTGTGCACACTGTTAAGGGTTCAAGGGTTCACCGTAATATCTATAGGAAAATGTGTTCCGAAATGGACAAGTGTTTCTCGGAGGCGGCAGCGCTGACACTATGTGACATCATGAGTTTGGTGTCATGCGACGTCACTGTGTCACACGAGAAGTGGTCATGGGGTGTTGCATGGCACAGCACGGCATAGCATTCTAACACCTTTCGTTAATGCCAAAGTTAGTGACATGAACAGCAAATTTGGCAGACCTTGGTTCCCGCTAAATTTGGTGGGTGTGGAAGGGTGTTTCATGGTGTTGCGTCGCCCTTTCTTCGGTGATAACCATCCCTTGGAACAGATTCTATGTTAGAAACTTGCAGCTGATAATCATGCCATGGTCTCTTTTTGGGTAAGACTACGGTGCCCGCAGTATGCTTAGCGTCCTACACCGCCCATACTTCGAAAGCTGTCTCGAAGTGGCAACAAATGACCTCACAAAAGCCTTCATGTTTTGCTGTCGGATGTCGCAATCCTGGTGGTTGAGGCTTAAGGTCCCGGCCAAAAACAAGAGCAAACGCGAGTATTGATGTTGTTGCCATGTTTCAATTCTCGGCTGCTTAAACTTCAGTGGACTATAAAACTGGAGAGCGATCTGGAGCAGAACAGGCCTATGCTACAAGCTCCACTACTGCTGCAACACTGCCAGAATTGTGGCTGCCGACATTGTTGCACCTTGTATGACGTCATTGGGCTCGAGATGCCAGGCACCATAGTAAAATGTGTGATTGTAGGAGGACCTCCGCTGCTGCGTCATCACGGGGCCCAACATGGGGGGCAAGAGCTCTTACATGAGGCAGGTGGCGCTCATCGCCATCATGGCCCACGTCGGGTCCCACGTGCCCGCGGAGGCAGCCACCATCAGCCTGCTTGATGGAGTCTACGTCAGGTCAGCAAGACGGACTGTTATCTTCTTTTAAAGTGGTAGCTTTTTAGGCCCATCCATGTTCAAGGTCATGTCCTTGTCCTCAAGGTCGTGTAATCAAGGTCATGTAAGCGCTTGTTGCGGAAGTTCTGTTCATGTCAGTGCCGGTCGCGTAAGCTGTGAGCGTCAATAGTCGAGACTGACGTGACCCAACGTCCTTGACGTCATCCTTGAAGTTGTCCTAGAGCTCATCCTAGACATCGACCTACAGGTCACCTTTGAGGTTCTTGTCCTCTAGGACGGTCATCCTTAACAGCGTCCTTGAGGTCGTTTTTGGCGTTGTCGTAGACGCCATCCTAACATCGTCCTTGATGTCAACCTAGAGGTCGTCCTAGAGGTTGTCCTAGACATCGCTCTTGAGGTCGTCCTAGAGGTTGTCCTCGACACCATCCTAGACGCCGTCCTAGATGTCGTCTTTGATTTTAGTGCCATCGGCATATTACAACAATATCATCACTATACCATTTCCTTTCTTAATTGTTTTCACTAATGATGTTCTTGTAAAGCTACCACATTTCATCGCATTTGGTCAAAGGAACGTGCCTGTAATTTTTTAAATATAGATTGTGTTTTATCGGCTGAATTCTATGAAAAAACTATCACAAAGAACCATCCGGAAGAACCATCACCAAGGCCTGTCACGAAGGACTGTCGTCATGTGACAACATGACATCGTCATGATGTCATGGTGGTGTCATGATGTCATGTGGACATATCATGTTCTCACATGACGTCATGATGTCATCGTAATGTCACATCACATCACATGCCATGTCACATTACAGCATGAAGTTGATGCGACGTGAAAAGGCCACATGACTGTCATGTCATGTGACATAATGCATGCTGTGACACAGTGAAAGAATATCTGGTTAACAGGAAAGACAGTATTGCTTTATTTCTTGTTGACAAGCTTTTTCTCAGCAACAAATGCTAGAGGCTGTGTACAACAGCATTTTTTTGCTTGTATTAATTGGTTTAGGCGGCCAGGGTAAACACGAAGCGATGTTGGAGATGCACCTCGGGAAATGCCGACGACTGCAGAGATGCAAAACATCCTGCGGCTGCTTTGAAACAAAGTAGAGTGCAGCGGCGGTGACAGTGTTCTTGTGATGCCATTGAGCAATTTTGTTTTTCCTTTGTATCTTTCGAGCCAGGTAATGTTACGTTCTCAAACTTCCAGATTCTCTCACCACTGCTAGCGTCACATTCACGAAGTTTCTGCTTTCTGCAACACCTAGTTTGTTTATACGGGCTGGGAACCCCGGTTTCATTTCCTCGATAGAACCCGGTATTACACCTACAGTCAATGTGGCGTCGTCTGCAACGCAGGATGGGTGCAGAGGACGACGTAACGCTGGGGAGGAGCACGTTCCTGTGTGAGATGCAGGAGACCTCTGAGATCCTGGACAAGTGCACCGCCCACACGCTGGTGGTGATCGACGAGCTGGGCAGGGGCACGGCAGCGCACGATGGCACCGCCATTGCGCTCGCCACGCTGCGCCACCTTGTGGAAGAGGTTTGTGCCACGAGCCGTCTGCTCTTTGTGTTCTACGGCAGGGGCCTCCAAACTTTACGACTAAGGTGCTGGATTGGGGATCTGTCGCAGTCTCGGGGACCGGTAAATACGTAAGTAAATGTAAGTTGCGATGAACTTAAAGGGCAACTCTGGTCAATGCTTTTTAATTTGGGATTACGACTGTTTTTAGCTATGACAGTGTCACTGAATTACAAGCTATAATTTTTTCTCTGGTTATTGTACGTATTTTTATAAACATCACTGCTCAAAGTTTGGTTTTGGGCACCTACGGCAAAACCGAAATTACTGCTAGAGGGACGGCAATGCTGATCGTGAGCTGTACGGCCGCGATGTGGCGTCAACGTGGTTCTGCGGCACGCGGTACAACCAATCAACCGCAGCTCCAGCGCGACGTGATGTCACAGGGGCGCTGTGCCAGTGTTCCTCGACTAAAATCTAACCTGCGTGCCGCCAACCTAAAGAGCAGCTGTTCGCATCTTTAAAATCGGTTTTAGTGGAGTACGCAACTTCACTTCAACGTAATATTTTGGCTGTGATCATAATCCGTGCCACTAAAGCGATACCAGTCATTTATTTCGTTTTCGTTTTTGACCAAAGTTGACTTTTAATAAATAAACCTAGGTAATTATTTAAGTACAAAAATTAAAGGTGTAGTAAAAATAGAACAAAGAAGCTAAGGAGGAAAATAACATTGTTTTGAAATTCAGTAATTATTTAGCCAGTTACAACATTTCACAATAATTGTGACCCTGAAAACTCGCAGGGCACAACTCGGAGCACGTAGGAACTTTGGCAAAATTACGCGGGGTATGAGACTAATCTGAGTGGTAGTTCTGAGAATACTATGGCAATAATTATGACATGGGACACCAAGCACAGCCACACATGAGAATGCAAAGGACTTTTAACGCAGCTGCACGAGACATGAAGCGGGGGAATAAGAATGGCAAGAATGGTGATGACAGTGTGCAACAAAGATGACGTGGAACTATCAGCGGAATATGGATCGGAACGGATACAATGTGTTTTGGTGCGAATGGCAACGCTGTTATTTTATGGACACTTTTTTTGGTCGGTAGCAGAGGGTCTGTTGAAAGCGAGCCGTGGGCCGGTCGGAATGCCTTCTCGGGTTGGGGTTTGGAGACCCCTGATTTACGGGATGACTTCTTTAAACCGGAGCTGATTGGTAAGACATGGACTCTCAAACTGGTTCTTAGGAGTGCGAGTGAAGCCGAACCTATGAGCGCGAGCATGTTTTTAGAGTGCAGCTCTTAGGTGCCCGTTTCCGCTAGATATAGCGGGAAAATTGACGTCGCGTGATCTCAACAGCAATTCAATTCCCCACTAAATTTAGCGGGAAAATTGACCTCACGTGACTTCAACACAAATTCAGTTTTCCCACTAAATTTAGCGGGGAAAATGACGTCACATGACTCGGTGTCACGTCGCGTATGAACAAATGCAATTTCTCCGCTAGATTTAGCGGGAAGATTGATGTCACGTGTGGTGGAGGAAGAGGAGGAGTAAGCGAGGAGGAGGAGGAGGACGAGGAGGAGGGGAGGGGAAAAGAGGGGAGGAGGAGAGGGTACAAGGAGAAGGAGGGGCATACCCTCCCTTCCTCCTCCTCAAGAGCTGCACTCTGATTTCATGTTACAGAGATTTGTAAACATCAAACTTTTCTTAACTACTCTTGTACTACACAAGCGTAAGTGTTTGGCAGGCCCGTTTAAAGTGCAGAGCTCGCTCTTGTAGCCTCTGCTACATTTGAGCCCAAGCGACACAGGCGTGTGCCAAACGCTTGCAGTTTACGCAGGAAACAAAGCAGTGCCACTGCCGCATAGTGACTTCAAAGATTTGAGCTTGTGTATGCACATTGCTCAAAAAGATCTAAGGCTCAATACAATCCTGCATTTCAGCAGGAAATACAAGTATGAAAGTATCTGTGTTAGAGAGGCATCTTTCAGGCTAGTGGCCTATTTGATAGGGTGTGGTCAATTGAGGCCAGTCACCCCGTCAGATGCAGTCCTATGAATGTACTCGTATGCTCACGCTGATGACAAATGGAGCGCTCAATGACTTCATCATAATATTCACATTTTGCCCGATTAGTTGATCCGCAGTGGATTTTTAAACTGATGTGCATAGACAAAGCTATTTGTAGTATTCAAGTTTGGTCTTTTGAATGCTACATCACTCATCACCAAAATATTATCTTTTCTTTTGCAGTGACTTGCAGATATATTTTTGTTTTATGGTTTCATTGGCATTGTCAGATCAGTAGAAGTAGTAGAGGGAGCTAAAGATTTATTCGGAAACCAAAACTTGTCCAGCATCAGTCAAACTACGGTAATCCCTCATTATAATGAAATCGCTTTTTTCGGATTATCGCTTTTACCAAAGTTCAACGTGGTCCCGATCGAAATGCACGCAATTTGAACCGGTTTATTGAAATATTTCGGCGGCAGACCGGTCTTATTACAAAGGCCCCAGTGCCGAAAGCACACAAGCTTACACAGGCGCATGGAGACCTTCGCGTTCTCTTCCCCGTCTTTACTGAGGCAAACGGCAAACCGGGAAGAAGTTAAAAAAAAAAAGAAAACAGAGCAGATGGGTGACGGAGGTCAGAGCGCACAGAGCGCCGCTTCTGATGCCGATGTGATATTGCGGTCAGGGAGCAGCAGGAGCGGCGTCCACGTTCCGACGCTACTCACAATGCCTGCGGTCAGCGCTGCCTAACTCCTGTCGGGATCAGGTCAAGGGAGTGATGGAGCCAATGGAACCGGGAAGAGATCATCCCTTGGGAGCCCCCGATGCGCGCGCTTGTAGTGCGTACGGGTGTACACACACATGTGTCGTATGGGAGAGTTTACCAAAAGTCGCTTAGACCTGCAGCTTTTGACATTCCGGCATCGGCTGTTTGACACTGTCCACCATTTTGCACAACAAGCAAGGGATATTGAACGGGTTTGAGAAGTTTCTCACGTAAGAGAAAGCATGCCCTGTGACCTGAAGATGAAATATTGCCAACTGCTTTGCGTACATCGGAATTTCTCTCATGAACATGCTCGCTGAGTTGGCGCACGATTCCCAGAGCTGCACCAATCTTCCACAGGAGTGCGTGAAAACATGTTGGTGGAGCCACCGAGGATAACTTTGATTCTTTGCGCTTGTCGATGCGGACATTCTCGTTGTTGCTCCTGTCACGGATGCTGCGCTTGTAGACATTGCGTGCGGCCAGGGTCAACACGAAGCGACGTTGAAGATGCACCTCGTGGAAACGCCGACGACTGCGGAGACGCGAAACATTCTACGGCTGCTTTGAAACATAGTGGAGTGCAGTGGCAGTGACGGTGTTCTTGCAATGTCTGGTGTAGTTCAAAGAGAACTGTTGCCCGGATGAAGTTATTGGCTGCCACTTGTTGTTCATAACAAAGATTTATTCAATTATATATACGGTCAGAGTGTTCTGCAGTGTTCCCATCCACCTTCAAGGCTGCTGGCGGTGTTTTTTTTTTTACTCTTTTTTGTTGTTGCTCTTTTTACTTTTATTGAATTACTGCTTACAACAATTTTTTTTTTTGCCTTCCCGTTGACTGTGTTTTAACGAGGGATTACTGTAGGTACTACTACCTAGGATAATCTAGCACAATAGTCATGCATAAATCTTTTTTTTTTTTTTTTTTTGACACGAAATGTGTTTAGGCTTAGGGTTTTATATAGAAAATTCCCCAGAGAAGTGTAATGCAAAAGTGTAATGCACTGAATTTAGCAGGACTTGTGCCCGCTAAGTATGGCACGAAATTTGTCGAGAAGCGTTTCCCCGCTCATTTACAGTGAGTTCGTACCTTGTAAATTTAGAGGGGAAATGCTTCCCACTGAATTTAGTGTGTCACCTCTGCTTAGAAGGGCTGATGAAGCACCTGGTGCAGCGCAAAACAGGCTGCACATTTTGTGTTTCTGGATGTTATCTAAAAAATAAAGATACATCTAAATTTATTAAATTTAACTTGACTGTTGGTATTCCATGGAGGTAGGAAGCTTCTAGGGCGACACGACGCCACCAGAGGTGAAGCAGGGGGCGACTTCCAGTTCAAAGGGACACGCCCCCAACGATGGCCAAAACCAAAAGACGCTATTGGACGATAGGGGCAGTTGATTTGGCGCCAACGGCTGTTTTGGTCACCCTTGGGGCGTTCCCATTGAATCAATGTGGTGATGCAGGCGAGTTGGTTCATGATTACAACTGTTCGCAGCGCACCGAAAAACACAAGGACTAAGGGAGGAATGCACAAGACGAGCGCTGATCTTGTGCATTCTTTCCTTTGTCCTTGTGTTTTTTGGCGCTGCTACCAGTTGTTTCCATTGACCGCGACTTATTTTATTTTATTTTATTTATTTATTTTATTTTTATTTATTTTACACATACTGCAAGCTTCCCAGTGGGGCTGTTGGCAGGACTGGGAGTTGCTGCAGGCGCCGACAGTTGCAGACATCGTGCATGAAGTCCATACTATCAACGGCACACAGAAATTCATCTGGGTGTAATGATCGGATGTTTCCTGGCAACAAATTCCAGCGTTCAATGGTGTGAGGAAAAAAACTGTATTTAAACATATCAGTATGAGGATAGAAAGTGCAGTAAAATGTTTAATTCGCGGTGGCTCCTAGTTACTAGTTGGCTTGAGAAACTTATGTGGCTATCTAAAGAGTCAAAACTTGTGATGAGTTTCATTTCATTTCATTCATTTATTTTTCCCTCAGGGCCCGAGGGCATTACAGAGGGGAGTGGGATTACATAATACTCAAAGTAAATCTGAGATATGCGCATGAAACAGGAGCAAGAAAAATAACTTAATGGGTTAGTCAAATCCTGGAATATAAATATTGGCAATGCAGTTTTTAAACGCCACACCATCGGAAATCCGATGCCACCAGAAGGAGCTGGAAGGTGGTTTCCAGTCAAGAGAAGGTGCGAGTATGAACGAGACTATGAAAGATGTGAAAGTTTTACGCGCGAGGGGTACGTCCACTATATGTCGATGATCGAGACGTAGGCGAGATCGTAAGGTGCAGAGGCGTTAGTAACCTTTCCCGTAGGGAAGGGTTATGATGGTATAAACTTGCTGATACAGGCGCAAGCGAAAAATTTTTCCTGCGTAAACAAGCGTTGGCAGTTTTGGAGGCCCGAATTTCATGGTGATGTATTACGCTAGCGATGCGGTGATAGTTGGTGAAGGGATGTAAGCGAGCAGGAACGGTTTGGACCGCTTCAACATGCAAGGGGCCGGTACGTCAGTACTGGTCCCAGATGGAAGAGCGCACAATCCGGATTTTGAGCGGAGACGAGTGTTTTGCAGAGAAGTAATTTTGGCGACACAGGAGCTGTTGAAAAATTCCGTTTTAGGAATCCGAGCATGCGGTTAGCATTATTTGTTTATGTAATATTGGATATGCAGAATCCCAAGAGAGGGTGGATGAGATGTGAACGCCTAGATATTTATGCCCTTGAAACGTGCTCTAAAGAAACGGCTGTTTAAAAAAGTAGCGAGGAGTATCATTTTGGACACGGGAAATTCTCATTACTTGCATTTGTTAACGTTAAGCTGCATATTCCACATGTTACACCATTCTAACACACTGTTAATGTCTGACTGAAGAAATGACATCTAAATTATTAGTTACTTCACGGTATATTACACAGTCGTCGGCGAATAAGCTGATTGAGGATTTTTGTATTTCTTAATCATGAAATACAAAAACTTAAGGCGCTCAATACCACGACGCTCAGAAAGAAGTCTTAGGCCTAACACAGAAAGGTTAGAAGAAGGAGAAAAGTTTCTGTCATACCGACGACAAATAAAACGTACCGATTTCTTCTGAACTGATTCGACTTTATTCATATCGGACTGTTTATATGGAAACCAAATAATAGAACCATATTCAAGGATTGGGCGAATCAAAGTTTTAAAAGTTAAAAGCTTAGTATCTTGAGGTGCCACACGTAAGGTACGCCGCAGGTATCCAAGTCTTTTAAGAGATTTGTTACATGTCGTATCAATGTGCTTAGACCAAGATAAATCTGGCGTGAAAAGGAGGCCAAGATATTTATATTCAAAAACTCTTTCTAGGCATAACCCGTCAAATGAATAATTAGACACAGAAGGTGATGAACGCCTAGAAAATGTCATAAAAACGGTCTTACGAAAGTTAAGGTTCATTTGCCAGGTTTTACACCACGTACAAAAATTCACAAAAGAATTGTTAAGAGTTATATGGTCATCGGAGGAGTTTATCACATGATATAGTACGCAGTCGTCAGCGTAAAGTCGTATCTTAGTGGAAATATAGCGTGGCAAATCATTGATGTATAACAAGAAGAGTAGCGGTCCAAGAACTGATCCTTGTGGAACACCTGATGATACATCGACTGTACTAGATTTGGATGAGTTAAAGTAGACAAACTGTGACCGACGAGAAAGAAAACTGGATATCCAGTTGACCAGGTGATTATTATTTAGAATTAGGTTAAGCTTGTGTAGAAGTTTAGAATGAGGAACTGTGTCGAAAGCCTTTGACAAATCTATAAATATCGCATCAACTTGATTACCGATATCAAGAGACTGACCAATATCATGAACAAACTCTGTTAGTTGTGTCATAGTGCTATAACCGCGTCGAAAACCATGTTGGAAATCACATAAAATATTGTTAGTTTCGAGAAACTCCATTACATGCCTGTAGACTATATGTTCCAATAATTTGCATGAATGTGACGTTATAGAAATTGGTCTGTAGTTTGACAGTGATTGCGAGTTGCCAGATTTGTATACGGGAATGATTTTTGCGAGTTTCCAAGATGAAGGAACTGTGGCCGTTGACAGTGATTTCTGAAAAATAACCGCGAGATACCGACTGCACCAAAGGGAGTACCGGACAATAAATGAATTGGGAATATCATCAGGACCAGGACTTTTTTTGGTATCTAACTTCAAAATCAGGTTTAGTACACCCTGAACGTTCACATCTATGTCGTCAACCGCAGACTGCGAAACATGAGTAAAAGGAGGAACTTCGAAGTTATCAACTGTAAATACTGACTGAAAGTATGTATTGAACGCTGTAGCGATAGTCAGCGCGTCCATGGTAGTTACGTCGTTAATTATAAACGAGTTTGAAGTCGTGCTGCCTGGTAAAATAGATTTCCAGAATTTTCGAGGGTTGCTTTTTATTAAGTTTTGCAATGTAACTCGGAAATAGAAGTCTTTCGCAGAATTAGTTTTAAGTCGGAGTTCCTCCTTAGCCTGAATAAACTGGGCAGTCTTTACAGGGTCAGCGCAACGTTTTCCACGCCGCAGTCTGCCGACACGTCGCGATAAATGCAATAATTCCCTTGTTATCCAAGGAGTGACAATGTTATTTTTTTTAGTTTTGAGTGGCACAAATCGCTGGATACACGATTTAACCAAGTCTTCAAAAAATGTAACCAGTACATTCACGTCACTAGAAATACTAAGT
Source organism: Ixodes ricinus (assembly GCA_037355805.1). Lineage (NCBI taxonomy): Eukaryota > Metazoa > Arthropoda > Arachnida > Ixodida > Ixodidae > Ixodes > Ixodes ricinus. The sequence goes on along the minus strand of JAZHYW010021046.1, from coordinate 2,294 downwards.
TGTTCAAACACTTCAAAGGAATAGCTTAATAAGTCAATTATGGACACGTCATCGGCACGGTTAAAATCAGGAAAGGTGTGGTAAACAAAACGTGTTTTAGGAACAGAATAAGCAACAGAAACAAAGACTGCCTTATGATCTGATATACCGTCAACGACTTCACATTCAAAACGGTTTTCTAGAAGAGGTATACTCAGAAAGACCAAATCTAAAACTGACGACTCTCTCGTGCTCTCCAGAACAATCTGCTTTAAACCAAATGACAACGAAAAGTTCACTAACTCTCTACATATTTGAACGTCAGAACCAGATAGCGAAAAAGATGACCACTGAATGCCAGGTAAATTAAAATCACCCATTAATATTAAATTGGAAGAAGACAGGTTATGCTCGTACATAAAGTCACATAAAGCGTGTAACTGATCAATGGGAGAGCCGGGAGGGCGGTAGACAACGCCAACAACTAAAGATATATTTTCCACATTAAGTTTGCACCACACTGATTCAATCTGGGGAGGACCCTGTATAACTGAAAATTTAATATTGGTCTTTAAAAAGAGTGCAACGCCACCGCCACGCCCGTACTTCCTATCACCTCTAACCACGCAGAAACCAGAGGGTGTAATTTCAGTGTCATATATGCCATCATGTAACCACGTTTCAGTGACTCCAATAATGTGAGCAGAGTGGGAAGAAATAAGTGACAGAAAATCAGGGAACTTGTTTACTAAACTTCTGGCGTTAACATTCAAGACACAAAGATTGTCACTTAAACCGTCTTTTAAACCGCGGCCGAGTCAACGACCACCAGTAGACGGGGCGGTGGTAGTAGACGGGGCGGTGATAGTAGTCGGGGCGGTGGTAGTAGACGGGGCGGCGGTAGTAGACGGGGCGGTGTAGTCGGAACACTTAACCAGAGTGTTAGTTTTATCATCCCAATTATATCGCTCATTATTAATGAACACATGGTCATATCGAAAGCGGACGGTGGAGCCACTGTCGCGGAAGGAGGCCGATGCATCCCATATTTTCTTTCGAACAGAACGGACATGAACAGAGAAGTCTTCCGATATACGAATATCGGAACCCTTGAGCTTGAAAGAATTTTTCAATACTTCAATTTTTTCGCGGAAGTCAAGGAGTTTCATAATGACAGGACGTGAACGATCGTCGTGTTTTCGACCTATTCTATGGCACCTTTCAATACGTGGGCAGTTAATATTCAGTTTATCCGAGAATATTTCCGAAATGTTAGAAAGTAATGACTCACTAGTTTCGTCTGCCCTTTCCGTGAGGCCATGCAAGATTAGATTATTTCTACGCGAACGGTTTTCCATGTCGTCATTCTTCGAGACGAGTCTGTCTACCACGCCAGACAATGACTTAAGTTCTATAAGCAGATTGTCACAAGATGTACAAGGGACACTTGGCGTGGCGGAAGACGACTCGAGGGCAGCCACTCGTGCTTCAAGAGCGTCAAATCGGGAGTTAACTGACTGATGGAATAATTTGATTTCAGCTATGTCCTGAGCCATTCTTTTCTGGCCAGCCAGCAATTCAGCAAACATATCCGAAACTGTGGGTTGTCTCCCGATATCTCCTCCGTCATTATCGCTCTCACCCGAATTAGCCGCCCTCAAGTCCTCTGAAACCGAGCTGTTACTGGAACAGGACTTAGAAACTACGTTATCTTGTTTTGTTTTTTGCCGTTTTTTTGGGTGGTCCTGGATTCGTTTCTACGTCTCCACTCAGGAGAAGGCCATTAATGCAATACACCAGTTGAGAGCACAGGTCAACAAAACAACAAATACCGTGATCGTAAGCACGTGGGCGAGGAAATAGCAGTAAAAAGCGATTATCGGACCGTACACAATGAGCGTTCTGAAGGTAACATACCTGCGAAAGAAGCAGACAGCGGTTGAGCATACTGTCCTCGCTGCTATCGCCTCGCCCACTGAAGAGGAAAGTTGTCGCTGAAGCTTTTCTATCCTTGTTAACCGACGTCACAGAACTGGGCTTTTCGATGATTGGACGATCCAGGAAGACATCACCGGAGGGGTGACTTGCAGATTCACGGTTTGTAGGCCGTTAAGGAAACCATGATCACCCTCAATCCCGCTGGCATGGAAGTCCGTGCACGAACAAGCCGGGTCGACCACGCAACAAGGGACAGTTGACGAAGCAGGAAGGGCCGGCAGTAGCTGGTGACCGTGCGCCGCGGTAGCATTGAACGCAGGAACAGCGAGGGACACGAAGAACTGCGAAAGAAGCAGACAGCGGTTGAGCATACTGTC
>JAZHYW010021045.1:0-53260 GCA_037355805.1 Ixodes ricinus | reverse complement strand
GAAAGAAACAAGCAAGCAAGCAAGCAAAGCAAAGAAAGCAACGCAAAGCACAAGCAAAGCAAAGCAAAGCAAGCAAAGCAAGGCAAAGCAACGCAAAGCAAAGCAAAGCAAAGCAAAAGCAAAGCAAAGCAAGCAAAACAAGGCAAAGCAACACAAAGCAAAAGCAAGCAAAGCAAAGCAAAGCAAATCAAGCAAAGCAAAGCAAAGCAAAGCAAGCAAGCAGTGCAAAGCAAAGTAAAGAAAACAAAGCAAGCTTGACGGTCCACGGAAGTTTAAGCAGCCAGGAGTCGGGACGCCGCGACGACAGCGACACTCTCGTTCGCTCGTGCTTCTCGCCAGCATTTCTGCGACCAACCGCCAGGATCGCCACATCCGCCAGCATGACCTCCGGCTTCTGTGACGTCTTTCGTTGCCACTTCGAAACCGATGCCTGGACGGTGTAGGGCGCCAACCACACCAGTCGTAGGCGCGTTCCAAACACCATAGTCAAAGTATAACTTATTATTATAAAAACAAACAACAAACTTCAAGCATCGCGATTCTATTTTTTTAATGCTAGTTTTAACACGTGCAACCAGACTAGTAGAAAACCTGTCCCAAAATCTGAAGAGTTAGCCGGCACCTTTTATAAAGGAACCGAACCTTTAAAGCAATCACATATCATAATTAATTATTTTCTTTCTCTCTTTTCGACTTGCCATAAAACCGAGACGTGAATCTGGTGTTGTACTCGCTGCAACAAAAAGAGAGTGCAAGAAAAATAGAAAACGAAAGTAAAACCAAGCAAGACTCTAGACTTTGCAGTGCTTTTGTATACTCAAGAACAAAAGATGTCCTGAAAGATCGCAACATGTAATTTAAGAATCTAGTTTATCCAACCAGCTTAAAATTTTGATCAAGTGTGTCGATCAATCAGCAATCCTAGTACATTTGTACTGCAGAGCTATCGTCTAGTGGAACAAATGCACTGGCTTTGATACAAGAAACAAAACCCCCTTCCCTTCTCATTCAAAGTTCACGTACGACACTATACACATGCCCACGACGTAAAGTACGCTGATCAGCGAAAACATTGTGACCACCTACCTCACACCGTGTTGATTCACCTTCGGCACGCTAAACAGTTACAGTGGTCGTCTGCTGCGGAGTTTCATATTAGGGTCCGATTAACTGTGGGCCGAGAAACACTTGTAGACCTGCATTGTATCTGGCTGTCAGTTGAGCACCACGTAGCCGCCTATGCTGTTTCACCAAGCGGGAAAGCAGCTCCGACGCATAGATTCTGTAGGATGAGGCGTGAACGCGCAACGCCTCGACGTCTACTAACATTTTCACCATTATTTTTCCACTTTTGAGGATAGTAACGACGGCTGCTCGCGAACATCCGATGAGCCTTGCAGTTTTCGAGATACTTGTTCCGAGCCGTCGGGTCATTAAATTTGCCTTTCGTTAAAGTCGCTTAAGGAAGCAGCTTTTCCCGACACATGCATGCACACGTAGCCGACAAAATGATCCCTTTATTTATCCGGCATCCGTTAACTATAACCGTCCGCATCAGCAGGTAATGCGGATGACGAGTCAGCTAGGCGCGCTCCTATCCACATGCAGTGCAAGGGTTTTGGCTGATCTATGTCTATATATGAAGTAGCTTCTCTGTTACTGACTGTTTCAGATAGTTGTAACGCTAGACATAAGTTATAAGTATTACACGGTGTCAAAGGGTAGGTTTTGAAATGCGCGGTCAAAAACAGCGAAGCTCTTCTCTCAGTAAGGGAAGTCCATTATTGAAGCGAGTTCGCGCCTATTTTGATTAGAGCATACCGAACATCCGTACACTCGTGAAAACTTTAGAGCGTCTGCTGTCCCTCGAACCACTTGGAAGAACCAATCGCTGTGGTCTACGAAAGGACCTCGGTGAATGACGAGGCTAAAATACACACACGCGCATTTATAAAAAAGAAAGAAAAAAAAGTCAACTTTGCAAGACGAATGTCACGCTCAGTGCGACAGGGTGAACTGTCGTCGAGTACCCTCCGTATAGTTTGCGTCGATTGGCTCTTCCAAGTGCTTTGAGGGACAGCAGACGCTCCAAGTTTTTGAGAGTGTGTTTTATTTTGTTCTTTGTGTGCATGTTTGTTTGCTGAACTTCGTCTATATACTATACCACCGATTCACGAAAATGCAATTATTTAATATTAAACCTGTCTTCTTTTTTATAAAAGTTATCTCTAATCTTGACATAAAAGTTCAAAATCAGCCAGGATTTGGTATAACGTGCGCTTCTCACAAACCCCAAAGAGGCTTCTGATGATGATCTTCAAATGGCGCTAATTGAATGTAAACTTAATTTATTTGACTATTAAAGGCCAAGTTAACGCACTAAATATAGTGCATTGAACAATTAGTGAATATAACAGCAACGAAATATACAAAATAAAAATAAAAACAATAGAAGTTATACATGTACTCAATTTAAATGGTCTAGGAGAATATTATAAAACTCTGCTGCGTCATTGGCGCCAAGGATAGAACATGGCAGCTGGTTCCATTCAGCAATGGTATGTGGAAGGAATTATTTGTTCAACGCATTGATTTGACCGAAGATTCGTTTAATTATATGAGATCTATTCGGGCGGGGGACATTACATCGGGGGAGGGGGGGGGTTAGCTCCTGGCAACAGTAGCAAATTTTATCAAGAAGGCAATTGCGAGATAGCTTCCTCCGAAGGGTGGGCGTCCAAGTGGACTTATCATAAGAAATGCTAGGGCAGTAGTCATACAATGATAAGACGTGTCGGGCGCCTTTGGTTTTGGGCTGACTCTAGATGATTAAGTAAGCAGACTTGATGAGGGCTCCAGATGGTGGAAGCGTATTCTAATTTAGGTCTTGTGAAGATTTCATTCATTCATTTATTCATTCATTTATTATTCCTTGAGGGCCCGTTAGGGCTTTATACAAGGGGGGGGTCAATAACACACTAAGAATCATCGTTTAAAATGAATTAACACTCACGGAGAGGAGGTCAGAAATACAAATGAATCAAAGAACAACAAAATATAATCAGTTATCAACGTTACAAAATATTGTTTTAATGGTATGGACTGTGAACAGTAAAAAGTAATTGTAAAAAAAAGAATTAGCAGATAGACATATTTGCAAGTTCAAGGTAATTGATCAATTATTCGGAAAATCTATCGGAGTTAGTCTCGGTTACAACGGTATAGGGTAATTTATTTCAGTCCTTGATTGTCATAGGCAGATATGAATTATAAAATACTACAGTTGAACTAAAAATTGGGCGAACTTTGCGGAGTTTTCATGGCGGAGAGATATGCTGCTGGGTGGAAGGAAGAGGGATGCTCTAATAGAGGCTTGTTATAGTATAATTTATGAAGCAGGGTTAGTCGAGGAAGAATGCCCCTAAATGAGAGTAAGTGAAGGTTAGCTTTGCTGCTTAGACCTGTTACGCTAGTGAAACGAGAGTAGTCTGTAAAAATGAACCTTCAAAGCTCAGTTTTGAACTGCCTCTAATTTCGTAATCAGGTACTGCTGCCATGGGGTTTATACAGAAGACGCATACTCTAGACGAGATCTAACAAATGTTATGTGTGATAATTGTTTAATTTCAGGTGGCGCCATTTCGAGGTTGCTCCGAAGATATTCCAATGATAGGGCGTGTCGTACATTACAATCTGATGATGAATCCGAGTGTCTGTAAAGCCTCTTCAGCAATGGCTTCGATGTGAAGTGTCTGTAAAATGTTAGGCGTTGAGTCTTATGCCAAAGGATTTATACATTGAAACACCTTTAATCACGTCTTTGACGATAGTGAATTGAAACGTTAAAGAAGAAATTTTACGAGTAGACTGAATTAGTTTGCACTTTGATTTGTTAAGCGACATCTGCCATTTTTCGCACCAGTCGTAAATTTTATGAGATCACTTTGGAGCATGAGATTATATTATTTTATGCGATGATGTTATAAATGACAAAGTCATCTTCGAATTAACGCATTTGACAGAAGGTGAGTTGTGGAGGGCCGTTAATGAAAACAAGAAAAACCAGCGGCCCAATAACGAACCCTGTGGTACTTCTGAGGTGACGTTTGTTAGGTTTGATTCATGATCCTTAATGAATCTTTATTGCGCACGAGAGGCAAGAAAACTACAAATTCAGGAAAATACGAGGGGATACAATTGCAGGAATTTAAGTTTTTAAAGAAGGCTTTGATGGTAACACGGTCAGATGCGATTGAAAAGTCAAGAAATATGGTGTCAATTTTACATGGAATTTAAGGTCAGTCTGTAACTCATGAACAAATTTTCAGAGCTCCTTCTCGCAGGAGAAACTCTTACGGAAGCTGTACTTCAGACGAAAAAAAAAACTGTTTGAGGATATGTAAGCCATATATGACATGAGAGTATCAGATGTGTTCGAGAAGTTTAGACGCGATGCAAGTTAAAAAGGTGGAGTGATGGTTTGAAGGGAAAGACCGAGATCCCCGTTTGTAGAGTGGTCGACCTTCCCAACCTTCCAGTCGGATAAGTATGCAACTTTTTAGAGAGAGTGGTTAAATATAAGGTTTAAAATTTTACTAGAAATATTGGCTGTATTTTTTGTTTTAGAATCTTAGTGTTAACATTATCTGGTTCCGCTGAGGAAGTGATCTTTTGTTTCTGAAATAAATCAATGATACCACTTTGTGGGAATATTTTGGGGGCATTTATTCGTAAATATGGAAAAAAATGATTAATTTAACACTTTATGGGATTCAGACCCTGAAAAGGTTCACCGGTATTATCCCTCAAGTTAGTGTTTGCGCTGCCATGAATAGGCGACATAAGCTTGCAGAATTCGTTCGGGTTATTACGTAGGATTGTGGGCAGGGCTTGAGAGAAGTATGTAATTTTAAATAATATAAGCCTTCTTGTATAGTATACTTGAGTGCAGTGCAGTAGGAGCCCCAGACGCTAGGTAAGTAAATATCGCATCGCTTTTTGCGAAAAGTAATTTTTGTTTGCTTATACGGCGAGAAAGTGTTTTAATATGCGTCTTTGGCATATCGGAACGTAAAGAGGGGCACGCCAATCCAATGGCAACACAGAGAGCGGGTAGATAGCGTGCGATAACGAGGCAGCCAAGCTCGTGCCGTCCTTGGTTGAGGTCGGGGATAGACAAACGCACGAGGTGCGCAAGAAGCAACCGAACTTGCACTTCGTATTGCATAATGACAGGGGTGCTTTCTTAGGCCAAAGATTCGATGTGTTACGGCGAGTTCTATTGGTCGTTTTGGAGCGCGCCATGATCAGTAGATCAGATCCGAGATGGAGCATCCGATCCGAACGGAGTCGCTCCGTTTCTGGATCCCTCCGGTGGAATATGACAACTCCTTCGAAATCGGCGGATGCCACCGTCATTTATCTTTTCAGGAATCCCCTTCCCACTGTCCCAGATCTTGAAGCACTTGTTTTCGCATTCGCTGCACTAACAACCCGTGTTCAACGAACGAGCGAAGTTAGTCATGATGTGAAAGATGCGTGTCGATAAGCGGTGTGCAACAGCGCCTCTTCATTCACTTGCCTCTTCATTCAAATCACAATTCACAAATCACAAATCACAATTCCACTTGCCTCTTCATTCAAATCATTGCTGATTACAGATAGCTTTTATGCGTCTATGTAGTCTTGTCCCATTCACTTCACCATATCAACTTAGACCAAAAGAAAAATGGTTTGTTGCACCATCACGCACGTTGTATTTTAATCAAACATTAAATTACCAGTTAACTACTCTATTAAATTACTTATTTACCAAAGAAATTGATATCGATGGGATGACACTGACTGAGGTACGAAAATGTTTTTGATTTTCTTTTTCTTTGTATTGAAAAGTCCCGTATGTGTATAATTATATTTATATCTATTTTTCTTAGCCGTATGTGTGTAATTATATTTATATGTATTTTTCTTTCGCCTGCTGTAAGAGGGGCTCGACCTTCGTCAAGCTGCAGTTGCAGCTTTTTGTCCATGTCCCCTGTTTCGTCTCCGAAACGAAATAAAGAGATTTATTATTATTATTATTAAATACTGGTGAGCGGTGTCAAGTACGTCTCGATTTTTGGCCTCTTCTGCGGAGGTCCGAAAAAGGCAGTCGAATTCATCCGGGCCATACGAGCAATCCTCGTCGTCGCTGCTGCTCGAGCCGCTGCTGCTGGAGCAGCTGCTCGAGCAACTTGACGACGAACTGTCATCAAGCAGCAGCAGCGGTAAAGGCGGCGGCACTTCGCGAGCGGAGATGCGAGATGCCCGAGGCGAGAAAGGAAGTCACGTGCGCGCGCCGAGGGCTGTCCAGGCTGTCTTCCGGTCGAATCCGCCGAAATCGGCGTAGCGATTTTTCTCGGATCCGGATCGAGATCTGGAGTGGGAGCTGATTCAAAACGACGAGTGGAACACGTCCGTATCGATCCCGATCGCCCAGTGAAATAGGCGCGCTTCAGAAAAGTCGATCTTGGCGCGCTCCAAAATGACCAGTGGAATTCGCCATACGTAAAGGAGGGGGACGTATGCTTGAACCAGGTTATTTATTTTATTCGTATCAAGCGTCCAGTTTTCCTCTACAGATCTTATCGAGAATTCCGTTATGTGTGTATTATAAAAATATAATAGCTCGTTGTTTATTGCTTCATAATCGGTTTTATTAGAGTCGTAGATAATTTTACAAATTTGTTTTTACAGCTATCGGGAGTGAGAGATGAACGTGAAGGAACCGGTTGCCCAAACCATCACAGAGCTTAATCGATTTTACAAGGTTCGGCGATGTAGTTAAAACGAGATCAAGAACTTTATCAGAGCGTGTAGGCACGTAAACCATTTGCGTTAGATTGAAAGTCAGACATATCTGAACAAATGTACTTATCGGACTGGCCCAATCAATTGATAGGAAATTGAGGTCACGCAAAAAAGATCAGTCATTGGAAGACGGCTGATAAGCTCGACTAACACCGAAGATTGATAGCGAACAATAAATCGCAGTTAAGTGGTCTGTAACACGCGGCTAGGACAACCTTATCAAATGACGTGCGGACAGATACAGCAGACGATTCAATGTTTCTGTCTATTCGCGACTCCAGCGAACTATAGGGGGCGCGCTGGTCAGGCAAAATGGCGGACGAGAGGAGGTCGTTTTCGTCGTTCAACACGCGGACCACCATAAATGTCTTGCACTGCAGCGTAAAATCGGTGTTATATATGAAAGCAAATTGATTTTTCGAAGGTAGGAACCTTCTTCTAGTCAGTGCGTAGGAATGACACGGCGGAAGCATAAAAATTATTACTGGGAACGATGTTTGTTTCTACGCTGCCTATACGAGAACCAAGCAGCGATAGCAGACGACAGAGTCGAAACGACCTTCTCTCGGAGCCTCTCGGCGTCGCCGCTACGTGGCGTCGATTTCGCTGGAGTCGCGAATACGAACCGTATGCGTATCAAGCAAGATATTTATTTTTTTATTGCGATAAAAACGCCATTTTCTTTCTGAGCATCTCTGTCGGGACGAAAAAAATTCCAATCGTCATTATGGAGAAATCCCTACTTATCATCGATACTGGGAGTAAGCCACGTTTCTGTTAACATAATAATATTGGGTAAACTGTCCTTCATAAGAGCAGAAGGATCATCACGCTTTGATATGACACTAAGGACGTCAGTAAGAAAGACAGAATAAAGCTGTTTTTTATGATGCGGCAATTAATGCGATTATCGCGCGTATCAATACGACGAGAACTGATAGTCCTTTTCTTTGCATATTTTTTAGAGCGCAGCTCTTAGGCGTCCGTTTCCGGCTTGAGCGCCGTCGCCGTCGGCGTCGGCGTCGGCGTAACCGTAAGGTCACGTGACCCCCCAGGTCACGTGGCCCGCGAGGAGGGGGGGTCACGTGACCCCCCCCCCCCCGTGCCTTCCCTCCTCCTCAAGAGCTGCGCTCTAATTCGGGGTTACAGGGAGTTGTAAACGGCTTTCATTTTATTGTTCGCCAGGCACTTTGCTTAACAACAAACTGAAATTACTGGCCAAAGCGATGGCGTTTATTACCGACATGCAATTTATTGAAGCGCACTTTCAGGCTTTTTTTTTGTATCCTTGAACAGTGTTCTTTAGCCAGCCGCACTAAAGCAAGAAAAGAAAAAAAAGTCTTTACGGACAGCAAAAAGTTTTCCTTCAACTTAATTCCGGAGTTCAGGATACTCCATGTGTCCTTAAAACGAGAACATTTGGCACTTATCGGCTTGGTCTTGTCTACTTGGAGTTGACCTAAACGGTGTGGCTGTTCAAGATCGGCAGGGTACCACTGGATCCCCAACTTTTCGAAACAGAAAGCAAGCACTTTATTTTTTTATTATTATTGTTCTAGTTGACTCGACGGCCAAAAAATAACGAATTGGATTGTCGAAGTCTATTTCGGTGGTCGTCTCATTGGCTTTAAACATAAGCCTGCTCGGTTTTTGCTTCTGCTAGTTCTGCCTCGATTGCATTCATTATCGCAAACAGTTAACCCACAGAAATATTCGTGCTTTTTCTTCTTCTTCTTAAGAGTTATGATTTTAGTCAGCATGTTGTTTTAAACAGCCTTTATTCTCCGAGCAGCAGCTAGATAAGCTAGCGATAACCTGGCTATAATGTAAGAGGACCGGGGGTTAGGTTCAATGTCGCCCGACATTACCAAGAAGCGCGCTGTAAATGGCTTCGTTCGAGACTGTCGCTGGAAAGGCCTATATCCGATCCCGTTTTAGGAATCACCAGGCACGTAGCCAGGATTTTGTTTCGGGGGGGGGGGGGGGGGGGGGCTGCCCATGACAACATGCTGTATGAGGGGGAGGGGGAGAGGAGGTCCCGGCAAAATGGAAGATTTCGGGGGGGGGGGGGGGGCCATGGGCCTCCCCCTGGATAAGTGCCTGGGAATCACGATGAACAGACTATGCGGAGCGCAAGTTCGTCTGTTTCTCGCGCAAGGGTTACGGTGACGTCAGAAAGACGCCAAGCTCTGATTGGCTCTGATTGGAAGGACAGTGGGTAGACCTCAATGCTATACTTCGTTTCAGCTTGGGTCCAGACGCAGCCGATGCTACAAGCACGAGCGTATGGCCCTGAACAGTGCCTGTACTGCACGAGCGCGCGAGCTTGGCAGGGACGCTGGAAGCCCGGAGCTCGCACTTGTAGCATCGGCTGCGTCTGGACCCAAGCTGAAACGAAGTATAGCTGCCTCAAACGCGTCGCCGATGCGTTCGAGGACGAACCGTTCGTGTGGAAACGACCTGCTAAAACTCCCCGTTATCTCAACGGAAACAATCCTCGAAGAACGTCGAATGGCCCGCGTCGTGGGTGGCTTGACATTCGCTCTTTTCGATCGTTTCCTGCGAAGGCCGAGCAGGCTACGAGCCCTGGTATTCCCTGGTTCTCACAGTGGAAGATAACGCAAAACACGTAAGCATCATGAATAGGCAAATGAAGTGAAACATTTCAAAGAAAGCTGGCGAACTCCAAATGCACATTGCGGGTGGGGAGTTGCGCTGACCGGGTTTCCACAGCTTAGGGAAATTTCTGGCAGATAAGGGACGCTTGAGTCGCAAAATGCAAAGGTCTATACGCGTACGTTCGCTTTTTTTTTTTTTGCTCCGGGATCTGGTTGAGGTGGAAGAGTGACGTGGTTGGGGGAGAGCGGCCTCGAAGACCTTGAACCGACTCCTCTCCTCATTGCGGGGAAGCCGTCGTTTATCATTGGCCGACATTACCCGTGAACCGGCATGAAAGGGAAAAGATGGCTGACAGCTTAAAGCCACGGACACACTGCTAATAGAATATACGAAAGAGAGTCTGCAGACACTGGCGTGTTTCTTCTTTCTTATGATGGTCACATTGGTCATACAGAAACTGTCCGCAGACATGTTGGAAGAATACGTACGCGTTAGGCTATTATATAGCGAAACTCTCGCTTAAACAAACATGACAAAAATTACAAACTTGTAATGACGTCCCCTGTCTCTATTCACCGCTCCTTGCGAATCTTCCATAGCTGAAAGCAGTGCTGTAGGTCATCGCAGGCACGTAGCCAGGATTTTGTTTTGGGGGGGGGGGGGAGGGGGGGGGGCTCGCCCATGACAAAATGCCGTTTGAGGAGGAGGGGAGAAGAGGTCCCAGCAAAATGGAAGAATTTCCGGGAGGAGGGGGGCCCGGGCCCCATGCCCCCCCAGGCTACATACCTGGGTCATCGAGTGATAAGCCCTTCATGAGCTCCGTCGCTTTTCTCTTCACAGCATCGACAGGGTCAAACCTCGTTCCTTTCCGGCCAGACATTAGTCCTGAAGAATGGGAAAAAGTCAGATGGGGCCAGATCAGGTGAGTATGGCTATGTCCCAACATGGTGATGCCATGCTGAGCCAGGAACGATAGGGTTTGAAATGTGTGGAGAAACAATTCAAGGATCCTTCATGAAGACAACGCGCCAGCACACATAGCCTCGTCAGTCGTGTCGTTCTAATGGCTCAGCATAGCATCACCGTGTTGGGTCATCCGCCGTTTTCACCTGATCTGGTCCCATCTTGCTTTTTCCCATTACCCAAGATCAAGACTGGCTCAAGAGGAACGATAGGTTCGACTCTGTCGATGCTGCTTTGAAGGCGAAGGGGCGGAGCTCACGAGAGGATTATCACTCGACGGCCTACATCACTCCTTTCGGCAATGAATGATTTGCACGGAGCGGTGAGACAGAAGAAAACAACATTACAATTTTTTTTTCAAAGATGAGTCTCGTCTTTTAATAACCACACCTTGTTTCTTGTATGTCTGAGGCAAACATGCATCAAGCATAATTGAGGCGTGTTCGCAGATAATTTTTTTATGTCTGCAACGAACTCTGTGAATTTTGAATGATGTATCAGAGGTGGGACTGTGGCTTAGAGGGTCACAGTCATCACGCAAAACAAACTTTCAGCGTGCTAACCAGCCGGTCAAAGATCCGCGTCCTGCTAGGGAAGAGGGACGCAGACTACCACTTTCTAGACCAGGCACGTAGCCAGAAATTTGTTTCCAGGGGGGGGGGGGAGGCCCGCTTATGACAAAAGGCTGTATGATGGGGAGGGGGAGGGAGGCCCCAGCAAAATAGAAGATTTCGGAATGGGGGGGGGAGCCGCCCCCCCTTCCCTTCCTGGATACATGCCTGTCCTAGACTACACTGCGTTTTACATGAAGTCCTACCACAGGCGACGTTAGGATGGAGCCCCAGCCAAGCAGGACCAAAAAGTGCATCGTCACGGCGCCCATCGTGTTTACGCGTTTCGGAACATGAAACCCTTTTTGCAGTTGTTCGACTGAAATCAATATGTCACAAAGACAGTTGTTAGTGGTAACCAATGAGAACCTCTCCCCAACGAATTGCGCCCGGTCTTCCTTTGCGAAAACTTCCGGCGCATCGAGCCTGCACGCGCAGACGCGTCGAAAACAAGCACGTGCTAAAAACCGGGCGTTCAAAAAAAAAAAAGGACGATTGCTGTTTACTAACACAGCATAACAAAGAAATTGAACCTCGCCTAACACGGTTTGGGCATGGGCCCTTCGTTCTAACCGGTGCTTTAGTTCGAGGAGCGGTTTTCGAATCGTTACCTTCGATTTCCCAGATCAAAAACAAAGAAGAAAATACGGTTTCTTGTCCCCCAGCTGAAGCGTATACCGCTATAGAGGCGTGGCTTTTCGATCCCCTCCCTAATGGACCTCGAAAATTTCGTTGCTCGGGCGCTCTGGTTCGAAGAAAGCGATTCTCAGTTTCTGCGCACTGAGGAGGCTTGTCGTAGACGGTGTTCGGATCACGCACGGGAGTGGAATCGAGAGCGGAAGCGAAAATGGCCTGAAAATTCTCAGAATCCTGCTTTGGAAGATTCGCAGAAGCGGCAGCGACGCCGCAATGATATCGAATTACGCGAACGCCGAGCTGCTGTCGCTATGACACACGTAACGCAATAGCGTGAACACACAGATTTTTTATAGCTTTTTGCTGAAAACAGTTGAGAGAAGGCGCAAGAGGCGAATGTCCTAAAACGTTCGGGATGATTTCAATTTAGACGTTAGAGGGAGAGAGAGAGAGAGAGAGAAAGAGCAATCAAGGGAAATAACGGAGTGCTATGAGAAGAGTAGGAGAGGCCGTAAAGGCCCTTTTACGCACTTGCGACTTCTTAGGACCGGAAAGGCTAAAAAACGGCTTTAAATCTTTCGTGACAACTTATGACCGGCTCCGCAGCAGCGCAGCCAGTCGTAAGCCGTCAGAAAAAGCTTAAAAACTGGTCGTGTCAAAGTCGGTCGTTGTCAATCGCAAGTGTATGAACGGGCCTTTAGTGTACGAAGGTAGATGATATTGTAGAAAATGAAGATAAAGGTGCACCAGCTCATGCTGTATCGCTTGACAACAACGGGTTGAGCTATTACATGTGACTGAGACCGTCGTCATGAAGGTAAATATTTTTGCGAGCTAGGACATCATTTGACAAACATACACTGATATGTGCGATGCAGTCGAAGGGCACTTTCATCACCGATATTTCAAACTAAGAAAGGCCCTTGAGAAAGCTCATAATGCAAGTTCACAAGAAAAAACAATATGATCGCATACAAAATAAATAGATTATGCCATAAAGGCATTACCTATCGACTGTTTAAATGTCGCAGATAATAGTATAGGCGATAATAAATCTATTGTCGTTTCACGGCGGCAGCCTTGACTGCTAAATAGAATGCCGAATTCACCACACCAACCACGGCACTTCTATCTGTCTCGGAACTGGCTTGATCGTCAATTGTGAGTTCCAGAGCTGGGGTTCGAAAATATTGCGACATATTTCTTTTTCTTACATTACCCTTATTTATAACTTTTCTAATATAAAAACTTTGTTCTTGACCTCCCCCCCCCCCCTCATTTTTTTGTTCGTGCCTCCCTCCCATTGGCTGGTGTAAGCGATCATTTGACTATAGTGACAGCCAATGACGTTCTTTGGATGCAGCGGTATAAGTCGATACATAAACAAATGCACTGAAATTTACCAACTTAAAAAAAAAAAGAAAAACGCACTCTACGTATAGATGCTTCGCAGCAGCTGTGCATGGGCGCCGCCATAACCGACCTTCAGTATTTCTTTCCTGTTATTACGTTTACTTTACTTCGGCATTGCCATAGCAGCGCAGGGTATTGTCATTTCAGATTCTATTTATTGTGTTCTTGCCCACAGAATTGGCCACTGTGGAGGCTCGTCGACGCCCGTTTCAGTGGCTCGGTATCTTGGTGAGACGAGAGAAGGTCGGCAATGGCGGCCGTAATCTGCCGCGTGTGTAAAGCGTCTGTAACGATTGTGCCAAGTATGAGCGAAGTATTGCCGCAAATCGTTCAGCACAGCGTGTTTAAAGGGACACTGACAGGGTATTCGACGAGTGTCATCTATCCCAGTGACCCTGCTGTGCTGCATTTACTTTTGATATTTTGTAGGTGGTTTTCACACACACGCTGGTAATCAAGCGGGTGGGTTAACCTGCCTTGTCTAAGCGTTCTACCTGAAGATTAAACATAGTCGTCAAAGCGTGATGGCAGTTTTTGTCAAAGCAGCCGGAAGACAGGTGAAAGCAACACACTAAAAAAAGCCCGTGCGTCTACTTTCCCGCACAACACTCGGAGAGCCAATCACCGCAACTTACGGAGGCAGCTCAGCGAATGACGATGCCGAAACATCTGTCAGACCAAAAAACGCCATCTGAGTTGTGACATTAAGCAATGCAAAACGTCACGCTTGCATTGCTTAATGTCACAACTCAGACTGCGTTTTCTGGTCTAAACATATGTATCGGCATCGTCATTCGCTAATGCCTCCATAAGTTGCGGTGATTGCTCTCCGAGTGTTGTGCGGAAAGTAGACACACGGGCTTTTTAGAGTGAATCCCTCGCTTTATCAGCCTAGAATAAGCGCCATCAAAATACGCGGTTTGTATAACCAGCACACGTGTTCCTTTGTAAAAGAAAGCTGTAGGTCTAAAAACTGAATACACTTGTTTATGGAAGCTCCCATGTGAACTTCAATCCGTCCGATATGGCCTCAAGCAATTTGACGACCTTTGTAACACCATCATGAAAACACATCCTTGAGTGATCATCCACAACCAACAAAAATCGTCTAGATATCTAAAAATCCTAAGCGCATGCATCTGATTATGGCCTTCCAGTACGCGCTTGTCCATGGATGTTAAAAAGATATCACACAAAACTGGCGCTACTGAGAAACCAATATAAATACCCGATTTTTGCACGTAAAACTCATCCTTAAAGTTTACGACCGTCGATCGCAGATAAAATTCCATCGACGCTAAAAAGCGGTCACTGCTGACACCTGTAAAATTTTGAAACTCAATTTCTCCTGATTGATTGATCTTGTCCTGAACAGCATTAAAACGTACTCAGTTTGGTACCAAATAGGTACCACACAAGATAGGAAAGAGTGATCACACATGTGTGCTAAGTGGTTTCTCTTGATTCAATCAGTTGAAAGTTGGCGCCAGTCAGTGTTGTATGTGTCTGTTCTTCGTCCGTGCTTTTTACGCTTTTAGGTCCTCTAAATCTCAATGAAACAACTAGCCCAATCCAAAGTTTTAATTCGCCGATCGAGAAAAGGACGGTTTAAGTCGCGCTCACTCTCTTCTCCGTGGTCACGTGCCGTTCTCTATGTTTTATACACCAACACTAAGTATAATCAAAGTCGTGGGTCATCAAGGCACATACTTAATATTAAAAATATAAAAAATATGGTAACCGTTTTTGTGGCTTCTTAAAACTAAAAATGCGTTGATTTAAAAAAAAAATCACAGAGAACCGGGAGCACTCTGTGCATTCTTTGCGTAATTCTCAACATGGCGCCGTATCGCAGGAGTCGCGACTCGCGGGCTGGATGAAGCTGAACGAAGCGGACTAAGCGATGGCGGCGGACGACGTCGTGAGAAGAGAAATGGCTGCCGGTCAAAACAATTAGGATTTATTCTGTACGGCACGCCCGACCACCAAGCTGATTCACACGAAGACGCCGCCGAGTCGTCGCCCCTTCTGGACATCGCCCGTCTTACGAGCACGAATTGGTAAAAGCTTGAAAAACGTGCAAACGTCAAGCACAAGGTTCTTGACCTTTGGATTTTGTAGCGTGAGCTACACTGGCCGAGGTTGAGCAGTTTCGCTTGGCTCGCATAATGAGCCGTGCTCCATGCTGCGCAAGCGTGAGGAGCAGTGACGTCACACGGCGCACAGCTGGCGCGCGGGAGACGCCGCCGCCGCGCGCTCCGCCGCCGCCGCGCGCGACGCGCGCCTCACCGGTTTGCGCATGCGCGAGGAGCAGTGACATCACACGGCGCACAGCTGGCGCGCCGGAGCCGCCGCCGCCGCGCGCTCCGCCGCCACCACGCGCGCCTCGCCGGTCTGCACATTTCAGAGGAGTGACGTCATAGCCGTGGCAGACACATTGGCGCCGCCACGTGCCCAGCTGTCCGCCTCCGTTGCGCAGTAGCCAAGTCTGACGCTGCACCGGAGCCGCTTGATAGCGCCTCTCATTTTGTGCGCATAAGCTCACGCTACGTATATCCTGGCATAGCCGAGCTAAGCCACCGCAATTTTTCGTGCGACGTGCGACGTGCGCGTTTTCGTCTGCTTCGCAAGGCCAGAAAGCCGAAGGAAAAGAAACAAAGAAAAACGCGATCGGGTGTGGCCTCGTGACTAAGGCAACTCTCTCCTCTACATTTCTCCCTCCTCTCCAGTTCAGTTTCGGTTTCAATGCCGAGCAGCTGCGTTTTGTAATTTATTAAAAATATAGCTGACGCTGAAGCAAAATATTGATGGGATAGCTTTTTAACACAATAATAAATCGCATGGCAGAAATAATAGTAATCGTAAAAAATATTGGGGGGGGGGGGAGCTGTCAGTGCCTTTTTAAAGGGATACACCGGAATTTTTATAGTCCCGGAGTTGCCTAAACGTTTGCTAAACACACCAACAAACATCGCTAAAATAGTAATCCAAATATTGGACCAATGCTGGAGCTAATAATGGGCTATTACTAGGCCCATATTAATAAGCAAATATTAGCCTCAGCACCCGCGCAGCAGCACGCAGCAAATGCTTGACATATTCCATTTCTTAGACGACTTGCACGACTTGCAAGCCTGCCTGCCACTGACGTCATTCCACTGAAAAGCGCGGGTAGATTTGAATGTTGGATTTTGCATTGTTTTCACTTGCCGATTTCACAAAAACTATTCTTAATTTCGCAATATTAAATAGCCCACTTGAAAGTGTAGAGGCCGGTGATTTAAAAAATATAAATAATTAGGAAGCTAAAAAACAAAATCGCCTGAGTACCTTTTTAAGGAAGGCATATCATGCGAAAAGCTACGCTGGAGTGTAACAAAAATCCGTTACACGCAAACCAAGGAACGTAAAGTATGCATAGCCCACTGTAGGCACTGCATAAGCCTACAATTTATCATATTTATACAGTCATGATTAAGCATACCGAATCGTGAGTTAATGACAATTATCAAGCGGTGCAGTGGGAATTGAAACCTTGAACCACGTACGCGATCCGCAGCAGAAGGCCTTTGCTCAGCGCTATCTAGGATTTTTTGCTTGTTTTTTTCTTTTTTGCAACGGCACTACTTGGGCGCTACGAGGAGAAGCAAGCGCTAACGTAAACAGATGTACTAAGCGAGCGTCAGCACGGTCAGTTGGCTTCCGAACAACGCACCGTAGATACCCTCGGCATCTCACGAGGAATCCTGAACAGGTTTAAACTTGTCTCGATCATTGTGAAAAGACTGGGCAGCACATGAATGTGTCGTATACGTGCAGTAGCTTCGAGACCATAGATAACTTACCGTAACCAAGCATAACAAATCACAATATACGCATAACGCACGCACGCGCACGACAGAAGGATCAAGAGAAGTGTAGTTGTTTGCTGTAACTAGTACCGCCAGCCCGTTTCGATGCAAATATACTGTAAAACCCTTAATGTTCACGAGATCTTAATTTTCGCGAATAGCACGAATTAAAATATTTGCAAAATTTATTGGCACGCGAACATTTCGGTTCCAATGCAGGCGTCTGGAATTTGCGAAATTTAGTGGCTGCGATTACGTCCTCCGTGACCGATTCGCACAAATTAGGGTCCGCGAAAATAAAGGGTTACAACAGCGTTGAGGTTGGTAAGAGGGCATCACAAGGCAACCCGATGTTAAACGCTCAAGCTAAAAACCATAAAAATTACGCATTTTGCAGGGCAAAACAAAACAGAACAAAAAAGAAACACCGAAAATATGTAAAATGGACTACGTGACATCACCAAACAAAACGTGTGTGTGCATACGGAGGCACCAAAACCCTAATCTTCGCCCAAGGACATGTAGCGCAAAACTAAAACGTCAAGGCCTATACGACCCCTGATAAAGCCAGCGATTCCTGATACAGGTTGCCAACGTTGTTCTTCAGCCTCGAGTGTCGATGTTCGGGGACTGCCAAAACAAAATTCCGCGTCACCGCGTTAAACCCCGTAGCACACGTGTAAGGCTGCAGTTGCGCGCATTCTCATTTATTTTGCTCAATGAATCAACGGTCTTGCGTATACGTGATAAAGGCCCCGTTCACTCACTTGCGTTTGTTTACGACCCAGTTCCTCTTATGGTCTCATTACGACGAGAGAACACACTAGCACGCTGGCGCCATCTATGAGTTGACCCTGGATCTGCACTTCATTCACTAGAGCAAGGTTTTGCGGCATTTGCGAGTTCAAATGCACTATCTATGAGAAATAGTCGTTTATGACATTGTCAAAAAGATGTAAGGCAAAAAAAAAAAGAACGATGCGCGTAGCGTAAAAATAAGAATTATACGGAAATGCCAAGTGTTTCACGGCCCCCTGATAGATGGCGTCAGTGTTCTCTCGTCATAATATATGTATACATTATGTCTTCGCTAACAAAAAGTCCATCTGGCCAGGCGCCAGGATAGCAAAAACTGCATTCTTATAAAACATTCGTGAGTAGCCAATCACATGG
The DNA here is from genome assembly GCA_037355805.1 of Ixodes ricinus. Taxonomy (NCBI): domain Eukaryota; kingdom Metazoa; phylum Arthropoda; class Arachnida; order Ixodida; family Ixodidae; genus Ixodes; species Ixodes ricinus. Next base: position 35,145 of record JAZHYW010021045.1, on the reverse strand, counting down.
AACAATGAAGGATCCCAGCGAATGGCAAAGCCCAGAACATGATTAGGCCAAAAGACTGCAATGTGCGCAGCTGGGACGATGAGCGTGACGTTTCAATTATTACAGTAACCTGGGCCCAAAGTAATAATAATAATAATAATAATAATAATACATAATAATAATAATAATAATACATAATAATAATAATAATAATAATAATAACAATAATAATAATAATAATAATAAAGTTTAATGTCTCCGCGCACATCGCAATTTTCAGATCTAAACATTTTTTAGGCTTTCGTTATTCGCTGGGACCCTTCTATAACTTGCTGTGGTATTGTTGCTCAGGGACAACTAAACCAGTCACATATTGAATAAGACTCATCTACCGCTGCGCAACTACATAAAACATAATGAGCCATCATCCACATTTTCAATAAACACAACCGTAGCGGTGGATAATCTTATCATAGTCGCTTGAGGCGTAAGAAAGCTTAGGGTTCCCAGTCAAAGCTTACTCTAATTTTACAATTAAAATAAAAATAGGCGCAGCACCTTTTGAACGCTAAAGTAGTCGCACTCTCCCTTTAACAATGTAAAGGATTGAAAAATTGAACCCGACATTACTTTATTATTTAGCCAGCGATCCTTCTAGCCAATTCGAGAAAGAAAATGGAACATGTAATTTGAGGTAGTGAAGAATAAAATTGGGATAGTTGGCACATTGTATGTTGGTAGCACTTTAAAAATGTGCAAATAAGATCAACCCTTGTACCAGACCTCAAGAGGTTCTGCCATCGGTACTTTGTTTACGTGAAAGGCGTGAAATGTATATGCGGAAATATTCTCCGCCCATTTGGTTTCAGAGTCGTACGTGCAGGAAAGAGGTGAGTTAAAGAGCTGGCCTACAGTGGGTGCGAATATGATAAGATACTGTGATAAGTTGTTTCTAATGAAGTATTGCAGGATTGGAGGGAATTATGTGTTTCTAATGAGGACTGCACTATTTTAGGGGATTATCTATTTCTAATAAAGTACAATACAGTATTTTAGGGGATGATTTTTTTTTTAAAATATAGCAGTGAAATATTTTAATGCATTATGCCTTTCTAATACAGTACAGTAGTGTTTTAGGGATTACGTCGTTCTTATAGAGTACAGAAGTATTTTAGGAGATTCTGTCGTTCTAATAGAGTACAGCAGTATTTTAGTAGGCTATGTGTTTCTAATGGAGTGCATTACTATTTCAGGGAATTAGATGTTTTTGATAGACTACAAAAGTATCTGTATACACTAATGAAAGCCTGTGCGTCAGCTTCTCCGCACAGCACTCGAGAGCAATCATCGAACTTACGGAGGCAGCTCAGCGAATGACGATGCCGAAACATATGTTTAGACCAAAAAACGCAGTCTGAGTTGTGGCATTAGGAATGCAAGCGTGACGTTTTGCACTGCTTAAGGTCATAACTCAGAGTGTGTCCTTTGGTTTAAACATGTGTTTAGGCATCGTCATGCAGTGGGCTGCCTCCGTAAGTTTCGGTGATCGACCCTCCGAGTGTTGTGCCGGAAAGTAGACGCGCTGAGCTTCCCATTCAGAGTGTAGGGGAGTATGTCTTTCTAATCGAGTGCGGAAGTGTTTTAGGGGATTATCTGTTTGTAATGATGTACCGCAGTGTTTTAGAGTATTATATGTTTCTAATAGAGTACCGAATTATTTTAGTGGATTACGTATTTTTGATAGTGTACTACAGCAGAATTTTAGGGGACTATGTGTTTCTAACGGAGTACCGCGGTATTTTAGGAGATCAGTAGTATTTTAGGGGATAAGGTGTGGCTAAAAACTAGCGCTTTACTTTATAACAATTGCGCGTTTCATAAAAAAACAAGTTGAATTGAGCAGTGGTGCGCCATGCACTGTGCGTCAATGCCGGGCCGAATGAAGAAAGAAAAAAGGACATTCACTGGCGCGAGGGTTTTTTTCGGTCTCATGTCATTGGCGTCGCACCATAGACAACCCGGCAGCCAGTGGATACCTTGCCATGCTCAGTTGTGCGTCTGAGGAAACATTCGGATGCACGCACATATGGTCGGGTAGAGCTTAAGAAACACGGGACGTGACCTATTATGACCCACTTCTCGTTTCGCGATTCGTTCTTATCGGCGGACGCTGCACTCTCATTGGCTGCGGAGTGGTAATAAGATGCTATAATACGTATATAGGGGGCTCGCTCCCTCCGCTAATACATAACACCAAAGCCGGTATGCAGACACTGGCGTGTTTCTTCTCTCGTACGACATTGGTCATACAGGGACTGCGTGCAGACATGTCTGAATTGCACGTACGATGCAAACGTTCTTGGAAGACGCGCGAGGTGCGTTCGCAGATGATTCCGTCGTCATACGTATGCAGCGAACACCTGAGTCTTTTGTATTATGTATACGAACAGTTTGACTGTATACGCGTCTTTAAAACCGAGTTGCACTGTTTTTTTTCTGAGTTTTGTTTTGCGCATTTTATTTCGATGCAGAGTTCTCGCTGGAAGAGGGGCGACAACTTTTTAATTATTTCTATACCCTCGTCTCCGCGTGTCTGTATCGATGGTTGGTAACAGCGTGCGCGCAACGCGGTTAATTGTGAATATATGAAGGCCGTGTCGTCAGCTTCTCGTCGTCGACAACGAGCGACGGTTTTGACGGTGCGATACAAAGCTGGTGAACGTTCCCGTCAGCACGCGCTTAGCCCAAGGTTAGCGCTGTGTGCTTATAGTGTCACGCGCTATTAGCGGCGAGATGTTTTGGTGGCGCGTTCTATGGTTCCCCTTGGGACGTCATTACCTTGCAAACAACAAGATCGATGGTGTTTGTAAATAGCATGGTGGAAGCTTGAAATCATTGCGCTCTCAAAGGAACACTGCCAACACCGTCAAAATTAAAGTTCTTTCATTCCTCTTACTTCCGTCGATGATAAATCCTTTCCTGACGTCATAGTCAGCGTTCGGCCAATCGTGGAAGGCCGACCACAGCGACGCTTTCGGTCGCGCACGTCGCCAATAAGCACGCAGCGCGCTATGTGTGAAGAGAGCTTTATTTCGCCACTCGCGCATTCCGATAACGATGCCCCATTCTTCGCCGGCGACTTCTACGCACGCATTGTATCGTTATCGTTATCCTAGCGCAAGAACTGCATTCTAATAAAGCTTCCTATTATCACGTAGTAGATTATCGTCTGGGTAAAAGAAGGCCAAGGACCACGCCTCGATATGAAAGTGCCCCGTCTTCCACGTAAGTATAGTGATATCACCCTTCTCATTGATTGACACTTCCTATTAACGAGACAGTCGTCGCAATCAGTAACGTGGTAAGCAAATGAAATGACTGCCCTGTACTACGCCGGATGAAGGCGTCGTGAAATGAAGACACTGTTCTGTACTGCCGTCAGCTGTGATTATAAGTTTAGCCAGTTCAGTACTACTGCGAGCCTAAGCCTGGGGGTCTTTAACGTGCTCCTCGCAGTAGTGATACACGACCTCACGCCGGTACAGTGCTCATCCGAATTGAAACGGGCGTGGATGAGGATTGAACTCGGCATCCCTAAAGCCCCTCTATCGGGAGAAAAGTGGCGCCATTCATTGTTTTGGTAATTCTCGAGACACGTGCCGCGCGGCACTTCTGGGAAGAACATGGCGCCTGAAATCTAGCTCAAAGCTGCGCTGTGCCACCATGATCTTCCCAAGGGCCGCACGTTGCACGTGCCTCGTGCATAGACGCATCTTGCGCTACCTTTGAAACATGAAGGGGCTTTAGGCATCTCTGGGTTCTGCAGCACGAGCGTGGCACGTGATCCGAACTGCGGCGCATAATAGAGAGTTTTTAGTAGATCGTTCCGATGACTCCGATAATGATACCCGATACTCTGCCTCCGCCTTTCCGCTTACATATATAGTATCGTTATCGGGGGTATCGGAGGTATCGGAACGATCTACTAAAAACTCTCTAATGACACTCGGTCAACGATCCCCCGTTCAGCTCTGAAGGTCCAAACATCCTCGCGAAGCACCTAGTAAAATACCATCCAAGCGCCCACTCGAAATTTAAAGAAAATTGCGAAAAAATTGAGGATGGGCGCTTGTCCGTTCATCAATTTTACATGTCAACGTACTGTGCATATTTTCTCCGATCTTTCAAGTTTGGGAGTGGGCGCTTAATGTGGAATGGGCGGATGCGCGGTATTCTACGTACGAGAGAAGTGGGAAGTCGACAGAGCCCCACCAAGAAAATTTTGTCCGCGGGGGAGGGGTACTTAAACACGCTGCGGCCATCTTGAAATAAATAGCGTTTTGTATTCATTGTTTCTAGATTAAAAAAATATCGCTGGTATGCCTGAAAGAAGAATTATAGTGGTGAGCAAAGGAATGTTTCACCCTTGCCATTGTAGTGCACCAGTGTCAAACCCAGTAGGTATTAATATTTCGATTCCATTTCTTTTTCAAGCTGGTTTTATTGTTCTTGCGAATTGGAACTAGCATGCTCAAGGTTTCTAAAACGTGGATTAGGGAGCTAGCTGGGAGATAGACGCAGGCCTGCGACAGTCTTCAGCTGATTACAAGCTTACCTCTATAAAAAAAAAAAATGAAGCAATTTTTTATATTTTTTGTTTAGAGGGAATGTCTTGGTTCTGGGGAGTAAGTTTCCGCAGGGAGAGTATTTCGGGAGAGTGTGGTCGTGCGGAGTGGAAAGGAGGTGCCGCGGAATATTTCACACTGCGCGCGGAAGAGGAATCAGAACCCCCCCCCCCCTCCCCCCCTCCCCTTGGGTACAGCCGTGGAAGTCAACATATACACGTTACACATGTGTGTTTCCGGGTGCAGCCGTCAGGAAGGCAGCGCTAGTGGCACGTGCCAGACGCTTTTAAATGAAAAGAGACCCGCTCTCTCAAGCGCAAAGAAATACGAATTGCGGGTAGGATTAACCTTAGGAACTGTCACACTTACCTCAAAACACTTGCTCGGGTAAAAGTCAATCCAGTATCCTCGCGCACATTCTCCCGCTGTGACATCCGTGTTGGTCCGTTGATTTTCCGGCGATGTTTATCACGTTCGAAATTGCGCGGAAGCGGCAAGTATGCCACTTGCGACTTCCACGACCCAGAGGTCGAATGTAAAGGAAACACTGATGTCATTTCGACCTGTCTGAGCAAAGTGTAGGTTCAAGGTTCCTTCCACGTAACCCCTTCACGGCTGGCAAGGATTTCACGGTCGAAAGTCAGTCGTCCATGGCGCTGCCAAAAATCGGATTAGTCCTACCTATACTCCGTTTGCCCATAAGCTGACAGTGCGGTGGGAGCTATGCGCTCGCCGGACGAATCAGTCGCTCTTTTTTTTTTATCATCTTGAGACTAGGTAAGGGCGGGGGCGCAAGCAGGTGGTGTGAAAGATTGGCGTATGACCTTGTCCAACGGGCGCATAGGTTCCACTGCATTGTCGGCTCAAGGGGAAGCGGGCTAAGAGCTCGTTTCTAAGCGGACATTGTATTAGAGGTTGCGTACTTATTAAGTTGACCATTCTTCCCTCCGCCTTTATCTGGATGATCGTGCTTCTGCGGGTTCACATGCACAAAAAGTAAGGTAGCGTGACCGGAGTCTGGCAGCCGATTGGTCTAGCCCTGAGCCTAGCCTGCCCTCCACTGTCAGCTTTGGAACTGATCGTTGGGTTGCGCTCTTCGGTCCCGTGGCCTGGGGACAGTAAGTTCTGAGGGAAGCTGTCTATAACACAAAAAGGCTTAGTCGATGTTCTGGGATCTGCACAGGCCTGAGGGGTCATCCCTCCTCAAAGCGTGCTTCGCCGTCCTTGGAAGAGTCCTTGGAACGCCGCACCATGCTCGACCTTTTGCGTCGAACGATTATCCCGGTTATTCAGTCGCGCTCACCAGCTTTTTTTTTACATTTGTTTTTAAAGTACGCTTGTTTTTTGTATGCTAAGCTAGAAGGAAATAGCGTTTGCTAGATCATCATGAATTTTACTTGTGGTATTGTTGCGAAACTTTGCACACTCTTCGTAACTATAATGGGCGTTTGAAATTTTTTCTTGTCAGCTGTCTTTTTACTTAGGAACTTTAATAACTAACCCGCAGCACGTTTTGATAAAACACTGTGTTCTCTGACACCCAGTAACGTTTTTGATATATCTTGAGTCTTTGTGCTAGGAAAGGATCAACAATATTACTGCACTCTCTCTGCAAGAAACTTTTATTTAATTTTAATTTCAGCCCTGAATGTGTAGTTATTGGCCTTTGTGACGTGCCCTGTCCTCGTCCTCTTTATGTTGCTTTCGATTTATACATCTAACATTACCAACGCCCTAATTGGTCGACCGAGGAATGTTCTAGGGTCTAATGTTTTAGAGCTCCTTGGAAAGTAATTATGCTTGTGGTAGGTTAACTACATCCTTCTAATAATATATATAAAAAATCTAGAGTACAGCCGTCAGTGTAAATCTCTTTTCAACTATGCGCTCAAGTCAGTGCGCAATACGGGCTACGATTATCTGCCTCATTTGCCCTCATATCTTTCGCTGCTTACTCGCCTTCTCTTGTAAACATCGAGGAACGAAGTTGGTCGAAATTACTGTGAGAGCGCAGGTGAGCTGGGGTGTATGTGTAAATGCTCGAAGTGTGAAGGCCCGTTCACACAGTTGCGTTGGGAGCGACCACTGCGCTTACGAACGAATGCAACCGGTTGGAACGACGAGTTACCATAGCAACGAAGCGCCAAACGGTCGTTTCGTTCGTGTTCGTTCGCAACGCAAGGAGTTGAGCCGGGCTGAACTTTTTCTTACGTTCGGGAACGACGGGAGCGACAGGCCAATCACAGGTCGAGGAGAGCTCGGTCGCGCGCGTTGCATGCCGGTCGTGCCAGGCTCCTTCAGTCCGCAAACATGGCGTCGGTGGTGATCGTCGACGTGGACGGCGTGGTGGAAACTTCTCATCGTTCCCCGTAAAAGCGCTATCCTTGACTGTGAATTCTCGTCGTGTGTCGCTATGATAACCCAGCACGTACTAGAAGGGAAGATACACCTACTCGTGCGGCGATCTCGTGGCGGCACTCTCAAGACAGCAGAAACGCCCGTGCCGTCGTGTTTGTTTATTTCGACTACAGTGGTGCTTTCTTAGCATTCGTGTCCTCGAACATCGCCCGGATTTCTTTTTTGGCGCATTCCATGCGTGTGCTCAAGTTCAAGGTATTACTGGTGCGTACCGTATAAAGGATGCGAATTTTCACGCGTTTTCATCACCCGAGAAAGGTGATTAGTGTTAGCAATCCTGAACGCTCGCAACGTCTATCTGATCACGAAATTATATTTCTACGTTGCTGTATCGCTGCTAAAATTACATCGTCTTTTATGATCGTAGAAAAGGCGTGTGGCGAGATTTGTACTGTTGGCAAAGTCGTGTATTAAAGTCGTGATTCTGCAAGACGGCGTACTGCATCTTTTCTTTTTTTAATGCCCTACCCTGCAAGCGTATCCTGAACAAAAACAAAAAAAGAGTTTAAGGTCATAGAAGACGGTCTGTCTATTTTCTGTTACGCAAGTGACTGGCAGCGCGTCCCCTTCTTTTTAGAGGCACCGCTGAAACAGCTGACGGCGGCGGAGAAGCGGCGGCCGTGCTGCCGACCCGCTGCGCTTGTGGCAGTGGTTGCAGGAGTGTACGCGCGGCGCAGAGCGGTCGCTCTGGTCACAACGGACGCAGTCGTGAATAACGGGTTCGTTTCAGATGTCTGAACCAGCCTTTACACAGCTATTGTAGGCGCACAGCAGATCTTCGTGACTGTACGCCGTAGCCGACACCTCCGGCTGTTCCGGTGAGGATTTCGCGTCGGGCTGGAAACCGTCCGCCATGTTTGTAAGCGTAGCTGGATTGCTTTCTATTGGCTAGGAGCAAGAGCTGAAGCTCGTTTCTCATTGGCTGTTGATTCGTTTGGTTGCATGCGGTTCCATGTGTGTGTACACGTCGCGCACGGTTGTCGTTGAAGTCGGAGCGGTTGCATTCGTTCATAAGCATAGTGGTCGCTCCGAACGCAAGTGTGTGAACGGGCCTTAAAGGGGACCTGCAATCATAATTAAGCGTCTACCTTTTTTGCGGTTTCCACGTCTCTTGGGGTTCGGGCAAGCCAGCGGGCACGGAGAGAGTAACTAAATATCAGTGCGTCATATTTTAACCGGACGACGCGGAAACCTCCCCCACCGACGGGGGCGACCCGCGGTACCGAAAGCGCGCGTAATGTGACGTATTAGGTCCTGGGCTTACTACTGGTCAGAGCCGCTAAAAGCTTCTTTTTAGTCGAAATACAAAATATAAGTGGCGCGAACCGTTTCAATTATTTATAAAAGTAGTTTTTGTTCAGTATTTTAGATCAGAAAAGAAACAAATGCAGTTTATAAAGTACGGAAACAAGAAATGATCCGTCGACATACCCGCCACCAAGCGGTGGAAAAGGCGGCGCATACTAGAAAGGAGTAGTGGGATCAGGCGCCGTCACGGAAAGGTCCCGGATGTACGCGGCGGCGCTGCGGCCGTAGGGACCGAAGGACCCGACCGGCTCTGAGCGTTCCCAAGGCCTTCGGTGAGCAGCTTTGTCGGGCGGTTTGGCCGTTTCGCGGTATGGCAGCGCGAAGTGGCTCCCATTCTGAACTGATCTTTACCCCGTGTTTGCTGTCGTTTGTGGCCAATGAAGTGTCATGCCGAATTTGTGTTTAATCGCGCAGCAAATGCAATGAGAGCCGCTCTAGCTGCCCGCTACATAGAGCCTATCCAGAACACGCTTTAGTGGCGCCCTCTCGCGCCGTCGACACGGAATACGGCAGCCGTGAGCGCTCGCTCAGCTCACTACCCCTCGTCTAGTTCACGGCCACTCAAGCAACCAAGGACGTCATGAAGGAGGTTATTTTTTGCTTGTTTTTGTAATTTTAATTTGCCTATAACTTTTAAAATAAAGCGAAATTCGAGAAAAGAAAAGTGTCATTAAGTAACTACGTTCAGTGCGCTCAGGTTTGGTGCAAATTAAAAATTAGTAAAAAAGCCATTGCAGGGCCCCTTTAAGAAACAAGTATGACGACATAGATGTATTTCTAAGTTCTCTCGACCACAAGTTTGATGTGCTGGCCTTTTCAGAAACTTGGTATATTAATAGCAATGACGCCGTTCATTTTGAGGGTTATAGATGTGAGGGAGTGTACCGTACTGATCGAAGGGGAGGAGGCGTTTCCCTTTATTTTCGCGATAACCTGCCCTACGAGGTTATACCTGAATATTCAAAGGTTAATGACTGCTGTGAATCACTTGTCGTGAAATGTGCTGGATCTGTAATTTCTCTTATGTACCGCCCCCTTCTGGATCGGTAGCTGACTTTGTAAACTTTATCGACCAATTTCTTGAGTATGTTGGTTTATTAAACTTACCGGTTTGTATTGATTGGTGATCTCAATATAGATCTACTGTCCCCAAGTCCTATGTGTAGGATTTTTCTGGATGTTGTACAGACATTTGGATGTGAAAATGTCATAAGCGCTCCAACACGAATTACGTCAAGTTCCCAAACATTAATTGACATATGTATTACTAGTTACCCAATTCAAAATGTGATTGCTGGTATTTTAACGTGTGACCTTAGTGACCACCTACCAATATTTTGTTTTTTGCCATGTATGAAAAAGAAGACAAATAATTCCGCTCAAGGAATTCCAGTTTTACAGAGATATATTAACACCGATAGCATAAACTATTTTTATACTATGGTATCAAATCTAAATTGGACTGATGTTTACAACGAAAGTAATCCTAATATATCGTACGATTTATTTTTAATTAAAATAAAACGCTGCTATGACTTGGCATTTCCATTGAAACCTGTCCATAAGCACAAAAAGTCTAGGAAGCCATGGATAACGCCGGATCTTTTTAGAAGGATGAATAAAAGAAACCAACTCTACCATAAATTTATCAAACTAAGGGATGAAGGTTTATTGGTACAGTACAAAAAATAAGAAATAGATTGGCAGCAGACATTAAAAAAGCAAAACTACGTTATCACGAACAGAAATTTGCGGCTATTTCTAATGATCCCAAGAAAATATGGAAACAAGTGGGCAGCCTCATTTGTCAGCCAGCCAGTAGATTACCGATAGATATCACTGTTGGCGGTGTTACATATGCAGGTGCAGCACTGTCAAACGAATTTAACTCCCATTTTCTAAGCTCGGGCGGGTCGCCTTCTTCTCATCTGAACGTGAACACTAATATTGGTTCTTATCTTTCGGTTGCAGAAACAAATTCCATTTTTCTTTCACCGATTGCTGAGGGGGAAATTATCACCTTGTTACAAGCCTTAAATAATAATATCTCGGCAGGCCATGATGACCTAAAACCGGCGCCGATTAAAGCTGTGTCTCGACTCATTAGTGCGCCTCTGACTCATATTTGCAATATTTCTTTATCTCGAGGAATCTTTCCTGATAAAATGAAGGTCGCTAGAGTGTGTGTTTTGCATAAAGGTGGGTCATTGCATGATATGAATAACTATAGACCCATATCGGTACTACCATTGTTTTCAAAAATCCTAGAACAAGTCATCAATGGCAAATTGGTCTGTTATCTAGCTAAGAAGAACTTAATTGCGCAACAGCAATATGGGTTTCAGAAGAAAAAGTCTACAAAAATGGCGTTATTAAACATTAAAAATAAATTAATCAATAATTTTGAAAACCAGTTATATACAATCGGTGTTTTTCTAGATATTTCGAAAAGCTTTCGACTCTATCAAACATGATGTGCTTCTTCAAAAACTACCATTCTACGGAATAAGAGGTATCCCATTAGACTTAATTCGAAACTACTTATCTCATCGCTTACAATACACTGATCATCAATGGCTTTCAATCTGAGCTGAAGCAGATTAAGTATGGTGTTCCCCAGGGGTCAATTTTAGGTCCGTTGCTTTTTCTTTTATACATAAATGACCTAGTTAACATAGCACGAACTCCAGATATTATATTATATGCCGACGACACTAATGTTTTTTTTTACAGATAAAAATCTTAATAAGCTTGAGAACATGGTAAACACTTGGCTCGAACGATTATCACTGTGGCTACAGCTAAATAAACTAGAATTGAACATCAGTAAAACAAAATACATTATCTTCAAGTCGAGAAATAAAGCATATGATCATAATATTTCAGTAAAATTCCAAACCGAAATAATTGAGCGAGTCCTCTTACAAATTTTTAGGTGTGTGGTTCGAGGAAACGCTAAACTGGTCATGTCACATAAACCATGTTTGTGGTAAAATATCTAGATCAGTTGGTATTCTGAATAGAATTAAGCATCTCCTCCCCAGCTGGCTCAAGCGTCAACTGTATTACAGTCTTGTTCACTCACATCTTCATTATTGTCTGTTAGTTTGGGGGTCCACTACATAGAAACGCAATCTTAATAAACTCGTTATTCTTCAAAAGAAAGCAGTTCGCTGCATCGAAAACTTACCTTCTAGAGAGCATACCGCCCCATATTTTTCAAAGTATTTCTTATTGCGTGTTGAACAACTTTTTAATGTTAAATTTGCAATAGAAATATATAAAAATATCAAAAATGACCAAGCCGCATTTCATGAGCAGTATCCTCGTAAAAAAACCAATACAATTTCAGAGAAGAAAAATATGTCAAACCAAAGACGAGAACAAATTATGGAATACAAAGCTTGGAATATCAGGTACCTGAATTTTTAAACAGATATCGGGAGATTGAAGAAATGATTATAAGTGCTATGTCGTTTTATAGCTTTAAAAAGAGTGCAAAAAATTACTTCTTATCAGACTCTCCTTAGTGCTAATTTGTGCCTGTCATTCTGTCATTTTAACTTTGTTATGTATTTAGTATTGTATAAAGTAATCATTTCTGTATAGGCAGTCATAAGTGTTTTGTATGGTCAATACGTGACCGCTTTTGATATGTCCGTCGTTGATTAGTTATTTCATGCATTTTCTTTATTATTTTTCTTTTTTCTGCTGAGTGATGTGTAGGGCTGGGGGAGCCTCGTCAGGCGGCGTTAGATCGCCTTTTGCTTCCTCAGCCTAGGCGCGAAGTCTGAATAAAGATATTATGATTATTATTATCATATTGCCGCGCGCGCAGCTGACCAAGTCGGCAGCGCACACGTGGCCTTCTTCCGGCCTCCGCCGAGTACGGACGTGCGATGTCGGGCTCCCAAGGAGCGGCAGAAACGGCCAGGCTTGGCCGCGGTTCTCCTGTTTCTGAAACTGCTGAAGAGTACAAGATCATTCTGGCCACCCCTGCCCACCGGTTATCTGGCAAAGAACGCAGTTTTTCTGCACTGTGATCTGCGCAACCGGCCTTATCGGATTCAAGATTTCAAGGAAGAATTGGAAAGACTGAACATCCTGCAAGAATTGGCGTCGGCGGGAGCCCACCAAATGAATCAACGTATGGATGCTTCGGCCGCACTCGCTCGCCGCAAAGCAACGGTTGGTAGATGCCAAAGAACTTCGGATCAAAGGGGGCGTTGCCTCGTCTTTGACCCCGTCAACACGAAGGTGAAGGTCAAGCTGCATTGGGTTCCTTATGACGTGCCAAACTGTCAGGTACGTCGAGAACTCGAACGCTTCGGCAAGGTGACGGACATTAGTCGCGACCACTTCGGTGAGAAGGGATTTGAAAACGTCGAGTCTAATACGCGAATCGTCCAAATGACGCTAAAGGAAGGTACGACTGTAGGCGACCTTCCGCACGAGTTACGCATAGAAGGATGCAAACAGTACTTGTCATCGTTCCTGGAAGGGCTCCTTTGTGCCTCCGGTGCCGCCTAACTGGGCATATCCGCCGTAACTGTCGGGTTCCGCGTTGCAACGAGTGTCATCGCTACGGACACGACAGTCGAAAGCTGCGTAAAGACGTACGCCTTCATCGCCCGAGAACGCAGAAATGAAGACGTGGATGACCTAATGACGGATGAGGTGGAGGCTCAAGATACAGCTGCGAGCGACCTGCCAGAGGGGCGGCCCGGTGATAAACCGAGGAAGCCGGCCACCACCCGTCCAAGCGACGAGGCAGCTACTTCGTCCCAATGTGCCAAAGAACCCACGGATGCGGTGAAGGAGGCAGATGAAACATCGCCACCGCCCCCACATTTCGATCACAGTCGGACGAGGAAGTGGCGAAGGCTACCTACGACGACCTTCGAGCACCACCCACTCCAGGAGGGCGACGAGGAGACAGGTCAAGTGGACATGATCGACGCGTCGGTCCAGTTAGGAAAGCGGACGCTCGAACAAGTCTCCCCGACGGCGCCAGTAGACGACACGCATGGCGAAACCCAGCTGGGACACGGGAAAGGCACGAAAAAAAGCCGGGTGACAACAAAGCCATGTACTGCCGAGGACGTACGTAAACACAAAGACTCAAAGTGAGTGTACGGTGTATTTGTCAACCCGATTTATGAGTGCTTTCCTTTTCCCTTTTTCTGTTCTTCGAAACCTTTTTAGCAAGTGCGTAACCCTCAGTTAGTATCACACAAACAAATAGAGTAAGAACATAACGGACCTACCATCCCCAAATCGTATCGGAACACTCAACATTCGAGGATTTAACTCAGGGAAAAAACAGCTACCAGTTACAGCGTTTACTATAGTGAGGAAAATCATTGGCATACTTGCCATTCAGGAAACTAAAGTGGAACATGACGACAACATTGAGCGTGCTTTAAGCCCTTTTTAAGCCGATAGGAAGTATGTGTCAGCCATGCTGCAGGTCTCTCAGCGGGTTGCTTCTTATTTCTTTTTAAAACAGTAGAACTGAAAGATTTAAAGATAGTCACGGACGGAAGGGGCAGGTTTATAACGTGCGACTTCACCTTACACAATCAAAAGTGGAGGGTTCTGTGTATATACGCACCAAACCGAGTCAACAATAGATGTTTGTTCTTTTCGGACTTGGATCAATACCTGGAATGCGAACGTGCGGTTGTCCTATTAGGGGACTACAATTGCGTATGCAGAAGTGAGGACAGAACGCCAGGAGAGATGCATACAGATAGGAGCGTGTAACTTTTGAAGAACATATTGAATAAGTATAGCTTAGAAGACGCCGTGCAACTGACACATTCGAAACCTGAACTTCGGTTCACCCAATTTCAATCCGTCTTCACACGCCCGTTTGGATCGATTATCAGCCAATATTGCCAGCGAAGTAACGAAACTACGACGTGAGACCGATATTCATTAGTGATCACTGCTTAGTAGCAGTGACCATGGGTAGTAAAAATATGCAACCAAGAAAAAAGTTCGATTGGGAGCTGTGGAAAATTAATGTTAGACTTTTCAAAGATGATATTTTTATTGAGCGAGTAATGAAGACTTGTGAAAAATTTACTACACTCAAAAAAAATGCCTGCGCGTCTACTTACCCGTAAAACACTCAAAGAGTCAATCTCTGCGATCTATGAAATCAGCTGAGCGAATGATGAGGCGGAACATCTGCTTAGAGCTAAAAATGAAGTCTGCGCTGTGGCATTACGCAATGCAAGCATGACGCTTTGCATTGCGTAATGCCACAGCGCAGACTTCATTTTTACGTCCAAACAGATGTTCCGCCTCACCATTTACTGAGCTGATTTCGTAGATCGCGGAGATTGGCTCTTCGAGTTTTTACGGGTAAGCGAGACGCACAGGCATTCTTAGAGTGTATGATGAAACAATTTAGTTACTTAGAGAGATGACAACTTTTTTAAACAGGAAATAAAACAAACTCGCAATAGAGAGGTTTTTACAGCTCAGATTTTTGCCTTCAAACGAAGAAAAGGTGCTGCGCAAATTCTGGATAGATTTACTACAAAGTGAAAGCGATAAACCGGGGTCATGCGTTGCAGACGTAAAGCAGGTCAAGGCCAAGCTGGACGCCTTCCAGCAAGAGCGTTATCGTGGAGCAGTGATATGAGCGCGATCTGAAAGGTTTCTTTTAGGGGAGCAGCCCACAAAGCGCGCTCTAGGCGAGGAAAAAAGTACGCGCTCGGAAAAGAAATCGCGAGTATTGAACATAACGGGTGCATCAGTAATGACAAAGATGTCATCCAACGTGCGTTCTATGAACATTATTGTAGCCTCTTCAGGGGCGACAAAAAACCGAGAGGCACAGCGACCTTCGAGAGCTTACTTCGTAATGTGCCGGAGTTATCTCAAGAGGCGAAGCAAGGGTTGGAAGAACCAATCACGGAAAGCGAGATAGGACGCGCGATTGAAAACCTTCCTATGCATAAGACGCCTGGGCCAGACGGACTCTCTGCTGAGTTTTATAAAACGTTTAAAAGTTCTTTGTGTCCTTTCCTTTTCGAGGTAATAAGTGAAGCTTTCGAACTCAAAGCGCTGCCCCCTTCCTTCCTTCAAACCCATACAGTTTTGATTCCTAAATCGGATGATGAAGTAAAACGAAGGCAAGTTACTGGATACCGACCTATCACGCTATGTAATGTAGATTACAAGATATTTGCAAAGATTCTTAACGAAAGACTACAACGCGTAATTACTGAGCTAGTAGGACCGCATCAAACCTGCGGCATCAGGGAAAGAGCAATTCAGAGTAACATACACGTCACTCGGTCTATTCTCGAAAGTTGTAAATCCGAAGGAAACCAAGTGGCGTTAATTCAAATTGATTTAGATAAAGCCTTTGACCGTGTCTGTCACGAGTTTCTTTGGAAAATTCTAGAACGCGCGAACGTCGGCAAAATTGTTTTAGAGGGGATCAGAATGGCCTACTCCTGGTTGTACGACAAAACTACTTCGTAAACAACGCTTTAACCCCTAAAATACAAGTGCTGTCGTCCGTGCGCCAGGGTTGTCCTTTGTCTCCGTTGTTATTCGCTTTATACCTGGAGCCTCTCTGTTTAAGTGTGTTGCGCAGCGAGCTAGTGCGCAGGTATGTCATGGGAGGCGTAGAAGTTAAAATTTTGGCGTATGCGGACGACGTTGCTGTCTTCTGTTCTGACAAAAGAAGTGTCGCGCATGCCCTGGAATTATGCAAGACATTCTGCGTCTCTACAGGCGCTGTAATTAACATGAGCAAATGCAGCGGCTTATGGCATGGCGAGTGGGCCACAGCACCCAGTAGTTACGAAGGAATTCAATGGAGTTGCTCGCCCAGCAGGTACCTTGGCGCACCTTTCCAGCATTTAAGGCAGACATCGATGTATTGGCACAAATGTTACTTCTGAAATGAAAGAGCGCGCAACAAAATGGGGTTCCCGTGACCTGTCAATTTTCACGAGATCCATGATATGTAACATATTTTTGGCCGCGAAGGTGTGGTACGTGCTTCAAGTTTTGAGTTGTCCGCGAATATGTATACAAAAGATGCACCGTGTTTTTGCCTTGTTTGTGGGGAAGAATGCAGGAGAACCAATGCGAAGAGACAACCTTTTTCGTCGTGTCCAAAATGGTGGCCTAGCACTGCCGCATCTATTTCTCCGGCAGACCATTTCGCGTTTCCTGTTTTTGAGAGACCAGACCGAATCCCCTCATTCAGGTGATGCTCCAAACGAGGCTTGCCTCCTACCTTCCTTCTTTTATTGTTTCCTCGGACATTGGTCGTCCTGCTAGCCTGGTCGGCTTTGTAAAAGAAGTGGTAGACTCTTTCAAATTTTTGACGGCAAGGTACTCGCTTGACTACTTGTGCACCGTTTCGCGAAAGAAGCTGTACCGCGATCTCCTTGATAATTTATTCCCCGCACCGATGTATCGGACGCTTTTTGCGGATGAACCAGGGAAAGATGTTCTAGTTCGTGTGAAAAAGATGTGTATCCCGCCCTCAGCAAAAACCTTCTTCTTTCGTTTGCATAGCGATACCCTGCCTGTTAAACTCTGGCTGGGTAAACGGGGCATGATTGTCCCCGGAGGCGTAAACTGCCCGCTGTGTAAAGTCCCCGAAACTGTTGAACACTGTTGTTTGTACTGCTGGGACGCAGTGTTTTTTTAGGATGTGTTGAAACGAACTCTAAAGAAAGAACTTTGTATAACACCCCACTCTATCCGTTTTTTACCTACCGAACAGCACGAGAGCCTACCATATGATATGATAATGCTCCTCGGTTTGTTTAGCCTGTGGAAGTCTAGGATGACTGTCAGACATGCGGAGTGACACCCCAAAACAGCGCGCATCTTGTTTATTGACTTAATTGCGCAGATAGGCTGTGTATACGAACGGAACGAGTGCCCGCCAGAGTGGATAACGGAGTTCAATAGCCTTACACAAATGAAAGAATTTTAAGTGAAAATCGCCCATAAGCACTGGGCCCGAGTTAAAAAAAAAATGTAAATATGTGTAAATAGCTTGTACATATGTCTGTTGGTTGAATAAGATTAAAAAAATGTGCACACGTGGCCTAACGGTTATCGCGCTTGCCTTCCACGCAGAAAGCCAGGGTTCTATTCCTGGCCGCGGGTACGCATTTTTGTTGACTCTAAGGTAATGTTCTGGTAAATTTGAAAACCGTGTTGCTGATTCGAGGTTAGAATGTTCTATACGCCGAACCTTCTACGCCGATTGTTTCAGAAGCCCACGCGTGTACAAAAGGGGCTCCGCGTGGCAAGCCGGAGTCAGTTTCGCCCCAGCGTTCGATCCAGTTGTTACGCCGACTTCGACGCCCGCGACGCTCTGTTGTTATCCTCTGTTTCCTTTTTGTTTTGGGCACAAGTTCGCTCCATTAAACGTTCAGTTTACTCAGTTATTCGCCACCCCATCACTTGCCATTCGTGAAAATATCAACAATTTCGATGAATATCTAGAGACTGGGGCGAAAAAGTTCAAAATATCTACCATGGAAGAGAGATGCCTTTTTCTGTCTCTTCCAGGGTTGATGTTTCTAGTTTTCTCGACCCAGTCTCCAGTAATTCAACAAAATGGAAAATTGGTAGGTAAGCAAAGTGAGCTGAGTTCTCAAATTTAAATTTGTTTAGAAAATAGTGACTGCATAATCGGGTTTATTCTGTCGACAGTCACTGGGAACCATTGTAGCTATTACATTCGGAACATCTAACGTTGCCAACACGCTCCTTGGTTGACCCAGGGATGTTCTAGTGTCTACTTTCGAGAGTCCCTTGGAAAGTAATAATACCTGTTGTGGGCTAACTACATATTTGTAATAATACAAAAAAAAAAAAACTAGAATACAGTCGTAAATTTCTTTTCAATTATACGTTTAAGTCAGTACGCAATAGGAGCTACGATTATCTGCCTAATTCGGGACCGTGAAGTTCAACGTAAACGTACGAAGCGAGCGGCGGAACCCAAGTTAACAACGTTACTAACAACGTTACTAGCACCGTTAATAACGATCCGCGATGCTCCGCATCACCCCATGGTTCCCCTCGGGAAGATGGTGTAATTTTTCTGAGCTGTTTTCCCCATCATGTATTACAAGTCCACTGAGCACAGAGTCCTGTGCATACAAGAAACGAGACTGCCTTTCTCGAGCATGCCAGTTTTTGCATTATTACCTAGGGGCATATCACGAGGTTGTGTACACCATTTATGGCACTAATAGTTTTCACATGCTGAGCATGCAATTATACCTTGTCTCAGCATAACTTGATAACGAGCGAATGCTACGGCTTCTTGAGCCAACCTAAGCAACAATGCGAAGCATACAATTCCTCTCCATGGGAGGAGTACCGATATATTGTCACATGCCTCGCACCGGGCTGCCCTTGTAGCTCGTAGGCAAAGCACCGGCCTGCGGATCCCCAGGTGGCGGGTTTGAATCCTGGCTAAGGTTCTTGCAATATCACGGAGGCTTATTGCGCGGAAGGAGGCGTGCCATTAGCCGAAGTTTTGGTTGCATATCGAAAGATCCCCAGGTTTCCAAAATGAATTCTCAGTACTCCACTGGGCCGTGTCAGATGCCCTTCGTTGGTTTGGCATGTAAACCCTCAAATTTACATGCCCGCACCGACATTGTGATTGGCTTGCTGGGGTCACGGCATTATCTGTTCACCATGTTGTGGTGAAATCAAGTGTATCAGGATTACGGTTGTATCATACTTGCATGTGTTTTCTTTTAACTCATTCTACAGGTTTCCTCGGGATCGCTGGCTTCCCCAGGGTGCTCGGCTGCATCGACGGCACCCATGTGGCCATCAAGGTGTCCAAAGAGGACAAGCCGGTTTACCTCAACCGCAAAGGATACACATCGATCAACGTCCAGGCCGTGTGTGATGCCAACAATGTAGTGACCCAGCTGACCGTCAAGTGGCCAGGCAGCACTCACGACAGTTTCATGTGGAGGAATTGCGACCTCTATGAGAAGTTCTGTGCTGGCACTGCCCCTGATGGCTGGCTGCTTGGTAAGTTTCTGCTGAAAGGGTGCAGTAGAGCATTGCTGCACACAAAGAAAGCCTAATACAAGGGCAACAATTTGCACTATGACTGTAAGAGACATTGTCCAGTAGTCTTAAATTTTTGGGAGTGTGCTTCGAAAGCAGTAATGATCAAAATGCATTTCTTTACAGTTTTGTTTTGTATTGACAATTCAAGATTGCAGCGCCACACTATACATGGCTTGCACCGACGTCACTGCAGACGCCATGTTGATGGCCACAAACACTATCCTCTCTCAGCGGTGGCCACAAATACTGCCTTCTCTTTTTCTTTCCGTTCTGGATAAGTGGGTGAAGGGGGAGGATTGCTTTTCTGTGTGAAGTTCGGGGTAAAAGGTAATTCCTGAGGGGGACAAAGGCAAGTTTGAGGGGAGCCTCATCTATAGTCGGTGACAGGTCAAGAACGAAGCGGAAGCTCCTCCACCTCTTTCCACTTTAGTAGAGCGAACACTGGAGAGGAGGCGACCTTCTCTCCACCGTTCGCTCCGCTGAAGTGGAAAGGGTGGGAAGAGCTTCCACTTCGTTCTTGACCTGTCACCGGCTGTAGGTCATGATGCCTCAGCGAGCCAACAGGATGTAGTGGTCGGAACGACCCCCAGTGTGGTCTCGTGACGTTACATGCAAGCCACATATATATGTATATGTGCCACGTATGCATAAGTATTTATTGCAGAAACCATGACAGTAAAATGTGGTTACATGAAATTACCATCCAAGCCTGTCTGCATAATGCAGGGGATGCTGGCTACTCCGTGCAGCCCTGGCTAATGACCCCGATCAGGGCACCGAAGGATGAACCGGAGGAAGAGTACAACGAGGCGCTGACGAAGACCCGACAGGTCATTGAGCGAACGTTTGGGCTCCTCAAGTCGCGCTTCAGGTGCTTGGACAAATCTGGAGGAGTACTCCAGTACAAGCCTCAGATCTGCTGCCGCATCACTGTGGCCTGCGTTGTTTTACACAACTACTGCATGCGCCACCATGTGTCCCTCAACGAACCACTAGGTAATATAATAGGCCTTTTTCACAATTTAAGCGCTCCTGGTGGCAAGGCAGTGTATTTGGGGTTTCAATAGACCAGTCTCACCGTCGAAATGTGCTATGCCGCTACTTCCGCAATGCGTAAAGGAAAATTTAGTTTTGTGTACGCATGGCATTGCAGAGCACCAGATGGCACACACAGCAGTTTCCCGCTGTGAGCTAAAGTTATGGCAATGTCACTTATGCACAGGGTTTTGTGAGCTCGGTCTGTTGGTCAACTACTGTTCACGACATTGTGTCGCAACCAAATGCACTGCTTGCATTACTCAAATATGCACAAATGTATAAAGCTGTAGGCATTGCTGAACACGGTACACCAGCAAAACTGGAAATTTGTGTCGGTTGTGTCCGCAGCGAAAAAAGAACCAGCAACGACTGGGAAAGTAGGAAGATCATGGTGCATGATTGCTCAGGAAAGCCAATTGTTATATTCTTCTTTCATTGTATACGACATACACTGTCGTTTCAGTCATTCTGAATGCAATGAACGTAAGTGTCTGAACCAGGCCTCGTGTAAACAAGCAAGCTCGGCGTTTGAACATAGCGGTTGTCACAGCATATGTTGTCTTCGCTGCAGATAACCAACTTGGCCAGCAAAGTATGACTGCAAGCCTGGGGTCTTTAATTTGCACTAAAATGCTCATCTAGATTGAAACATGCAGAGGTGGGGATCAACCTCAGGATTCTGGGATTCTGCAGAGATAAATGTGCAGAATCCCAGAATCTCCAATGATTGCACGTATCAGGCAGTATCCAGTCACCCGACATCCACAGCTCTCAGAAATAATCTCGCATGGGAACAAAAGCGTATGGAAATGAAATAATCCCTATCTATGAGTATGCATTTTGTCTGTGCCTTGGAAAGCTATCTGCTAAAAGTGCTAAAAGCCAGGTACCCTTGAAGTGCTCACGAGAATGAAGCCATTTCTTTCTTCGTTCCACCAGCTAGCATGTTATATACAATATACAATTGACATTCTCTGAATTAATATTACTAGGAAAGCTTGAATGATTCTTCTTTTGTTTGCAGTTGACTTGTCCGAGGACGAGGAGGAGGAAGAGGAGGAGGAGGAGGAAGAGGACGACGGCGTTCAACCCACAGCAACAACAAGAACTCGTAGGGCACGACCCATGGCAGTGGGTGCATCTGTGAGAGATGCACTTGTTCGTCATGCTTTCACTTAAAAGGACAATGAGGTTGTTTTGAATCTTTTTTTATAATGTGTGTTTTTGGAGATCTTGGGTCACGCATGTGACAATGGTCTAATAAAGTTCCCCCAGTGTCATGTGCTTCGCTCTCGCATTGTTATCAGCTCACTGGGCCATTAGAGTCCTCTTTTATGCAACGATATGTTGATATGGGGCGTAATACATCGTTTATTCCTTAGGAAGACTTATCGTCAAAGTGTACACCATATTTGTGCGCTTTCAGTGATACCAGCTGCTGCTGCGTCACTAGGAGCTGCTGCTGCGTTGCCAGCAGGCCCTGCTGCGCACTAACCAGCAGGTCGAGCTTCTCCAATATCGCCATTTGCGACTTTAGGATGTCGTGGCCGACCTCGTCGTTGCTGCCTGATGGGGTAGAATAAGGATGAAATTTTTGTTAACAGATTTCACACATGTGACATGTACGCATACGGCACATTGATACTTTTGCCCTATGTTGCAGGTGAAGAAAACCAGACTCTGAAATGCAAAAAAAGACTGCATTTTTATGTAAGCTTTACCAAAACATTCGGTACTGGAGAAAATGAGCCCTCAGCATGGCATATTTAGCGGAACTGTTTTTGTTTACGTTCAGCTCATCAGTTTGGTTTGCTTGTTGCCGCCATAGACGCATGCCCAAGCCCATCACCTGAGGCGATTGAGGGCTGACATCATTTGTCTAATGGAATGTAAATGGCACCCGACGCTTCGTTGCCATGATGGTGACAAACCAGGCTGCAGACCAAACTAGACTTCACCGGCAACATGGGGTCGAAGGTACCAACATGCCCTACTGACTTGTAAAATAGTGTCTCGTCTTGTTTTTTTCAGGATTTATGAGAATAGCTTTCTTCGAGAAGTGGTCATGTTTAAGATTGAAAACGTAGAACAGGAATAACCATCCACCTTTCCTAGCAAAGCTCGTTTGCAGTGCTGCATGTTAAATTTGTGCTGTTTTAAGCACACTCACTCTGTCGAATCGTTGCGGGAGAGCCGGCAGGTTTCTCTGCAGTTGAGGCACTTGCAGCCCTTGCAGCTGCAGCTCTTACCGCTGCAGGCCGGGCTGACCCAGGTCGTGCCGATCCCGGTCTTACTGAGGCAGGCCGTGTGGCCGTAGCAGGCACTGCTGGGCCTTCACCTCTGTTGGGGCCTTTGAAGTAGACAAAAAATGATTGGCCCATTATGTGCTCTGAGACTACCCTGTAATGACCGAAGCGCCACTGAGACACTACCCTAAACAACCAAACCATTCTATAACGCGTCTGAATGAGGTTAGGTGGAATCGTGACCTCGGTGTTTAACAGTGCACACCAGCAAAGTAGGGTTTTCTGGCATTTAGTGATATGTCCTGTGTTGACAGAATCCGCTTCCTAAATGCATTATCCTTCAATATCCTCTTCTCTCTCTCCAAACCAAAATATCCTTTTCCTTCGGTACTCTCTCTCCAAACCTAAATATCCTCCTCCCTCTTTCCTTTCTCTCCTGTAAGCCCAAGGAAGGAAGAACTTAGTTCGTAACTTGGGTTTACATTGGATGTAATGCCATGTGAGACTTAAAATAACTGGAAAAGACTTCAACAACACTGTTAGACTAAAAAAAGTAATCTTTTGTTGCCACTGACAATGCTCTACTGTACGAAAAGCTACTAAAAAGGTGTTCGACGAGTCCGAATGCCACGTTTTTTCTTAGTATAATGGTATGAAATAGTAACATATTATTAAGTTATTTATGACTAGACTTTCACATGCATTAATTTCACTTTTGGTGGGCCAGACCTCAAACACTGCTCTGAATCTAATTACACGCTAACCACCATATATTTCACATGCTAAATCCAAACATTCATACATCAACACTTGACCTTATTGTGGTTCATAATACTCACTCTGGTTGTAAAGGTGCCCCACATCTTCTAAGCTGTAATTGGAAAAGACAAGAGCGCCTTTAACAATCATTTGCACCTGTATATCTCACTCCCTCACTGATCAAAATAAGAACTGACTTTGAGTGCACTGGCCAACCTTGGTCTGGAGCGCTGCTGGGTCCCGCTGCCGGATCCGCGACGAAAGCTGAGAGTACCATGATTATGTCAGGATTTTGCAACAAGCTGAAATATTGTGAACTTACCAATGGGTGAAATAAACACCGAGCCGCGGTCGGCAGCAGCTGCTTGGGGTGGTTCCCGAGCGTCTAGAAAGTTGAAAAGCAAATAGGATCACTCTTAAGACGTCGCAGTTTTCGATGGCTCCTAATGCCAGCAATGAGTGTCAATCGCATAATGAAGCCTACAAGTGCGGTAACGGAACGAATATTATTAGCCCTTCCCGCAGCCGCGCGCTTGAACGCCAGCACTTCGGGCATTGATGAGCATTTAGCATTTACCAGACTGGCGTGCTGGGCGCACTCCTATATCGAAGGCTCCTTCGATGCCCACGAGGGCATCTTCGCTAAGGAGGCCTATGACACGTTCCTCGGCCTCCGTCAAATCGGGTTCTCCGGGGCCGCCTCCCGTGGCGTTTTGGCTGCGCCGGACTGCAGCTCCTATGAATTGCGACAAGATGGAATCACAGTGAGCTCTACACTACATACGTAAGTTAAGAGTGTAGAAATCGACCTTACCGCGGATTTTGTTGGCACTCTTGTAGTCGGCCCACTTTTTTTTTACATCGGCAACCTCACGCCGGATTCCTGACACCGCGAACAGCGTCGCCGTGATACGGTCCCACGCCCGCCGCTTGGCTTGGGAGCCGTGCGGGCCGTCTCCCTTCGCTTCGATGGCTATCTTATTCTCTTCATAGCCGTCCACCAAGGCGGTGATCTCTGGCTCTGTAAAATTTGGCATCCGCAACTTCTTTGGTGCCGACATTGTGGAAGATCGCAGCAGACAGCCTCTGTTTTGTGTCAGACGCACGTGCTCTGCAGCCCGCCGTGAAAACGAGCTCTCTGATTGGGTGATCAGGTTGTTGTAGACGCTGTGGTCATAGCAACAGCCCGCTCTCGCTGTGTTCGGGGATTGGCGAGACACCGGAAGTCGTCGTTTGCCCGCGAAAGAATTTCGCTTTCCTCCTCTCACTTAAGAACGCGTTCGTGAATACCGATTTCTCCTCTTCTTACGATGTTCTTAACTTACGAACTTCTTAGCTAAGTTGTCGTAGCCTAAGAAGCTCTTCGTGAATCTGGCCTCAGGTTTTTTAGTTAACTGCTCACGCAATATGTCACCACGTTATTCCTAAAATCCCCACAGTTAAAAAGTTTTAATATATGTTTTTTTTGTTTTCTTTTCAGTCTGATAACAATATATGCACGCGCAAAGGCACGGCGGATCGTCGAGTATATATAGTTATTCGAAACCTATACTCCAGCTACAAAGTTGGATATTCATCGGCACCTCAAGAAATAGCGTACTCTGTAAGCGCACCTTTTATAGGCACTTTAATTTAACCAATACGCAGCGCATTTTTGAGAAACATTATTATGTAAAATAGAGTCCCTTTGCAATTGTTATTAAATTCATCAGATATATGGATCTTGAAGCGTTCCTATCTTTCTAGCCGACGTCCTTGTCAACCCGTTTCTTGAAAAAAACAGTCTCCTCACAAACTTTTAAGCCGACCAAATATTGATTTTAGTCCACCAAATATTGATAAGGCAAGCCGCAAGATCTATAATTACTGCGTGATATTTTTCACGAAGGCGTGTGGCAATCACTGCTCCGCGGAGCAGAAGCCCATATAAGAGATTAAAAGCTATCCAGCTTGCCATCCTCCGATAGATGAGCTGGCTGGCCTAGCTGGGCTTGCTAAACAGCTGTGCAAACTCAGGACGCCTCAATGTCCTTCTCTTTAGGATGGTGACATTCTTTGTAGTACCCGATGCAGAAAGCATGCTCTCACAGAAAAAATTCAAAGAAATTGCCGAAAACAAAATGTCGACGTAGCGCAGTCAACGCTAAGAGCGCGCGCAGAGAGACGCTCTGTCACTCTGTTCACAACAAAAAAAGAGAAATAAGCGTTCGGAACAAAATGACCAGTTGCATAGCCAATGCCGGCTATGACCCAAGACATCCCTGCAGAAACTGTTGCCCAAGAGCATGCTCGAGCCTGGTCTCTTTTACGTCTGGTGTGCCACAGGGGTCGGTCCTGGGGCCACTTCTTTTCTTGTTTGAATTAATGATATTTCTTCTGGAGTTCAATCTAAAATACGCCCGTTCGCGGGTGCTTGTGTATTGCACAGTAGCGTTTCTAGTGAAACGGATTCCACACAGCTTGCGAGTGACCTTAGATGCATTGAGACATGGTGTTCGAATAGTATAATGGCCCTTAACATTTGTAAGTGCGTTTATGGAAGCTATACCAACAAATAAAAAAAAATGCTTTTTTGTATTCCCTTTACAGTGAACCAATCAGAACAGAACCACCATACAAATACTTAGGTGTGATATTTTCTGAAGACGGTTCATGATCAGCGCAAGTAGAGAGTGTAATTGGGAAGTCAAGCAGGCCTCTTAGTTTTTTTGCAGCGTAACTTCAAGCCTATCAAGCATACACTAAACCGATTCTGGAATATACTTGCTTTGTGTGGGATGAGGTTTAGCATGTTTACGTCAATGCGCTTGAGCGGATTCAATCTGTCGTTGCTCGGTTTGTCATGGGGAGATACGATCGCTTTTTAAACACAACAGACATGAAATTAGAGTTTGACTGGGTTTTCTTGCAGGAGCTTTTTATTCTATTTATCATAAACAAACAGATATTTCTACTTCATCATACTTGCCACAGCAAAATTATATCTCACCGCGAATAGATCATTTTTGGCAAAGTTCGACCACATGCCGCTAGGACAAATATTTTAAACAGTCGTTTTTTGTGCGTACCATACCAGAGTGAAATTCGTTACCAGCGAAAGAGGTGTGCCACGAGAATGCTTATCTATTTTATAATGAATTGGGCCTTCCACCATAATGCCAAAAAGGCGCTGCGGCTTTTTTCCAGAATGAAGAATAAAGAAATAACAGGCGCAACAGATCTAGCAATGCAGTTTTAATCTTCTGCCTTCAACAACTTATCCCATATCCTAGGTGTTCAGCATATTTACACCACCGCTTACCACACCGTAGCCAATGGCATCATGGAAAGATTTCAAGGATAGTTGAAAGTGTCACTAATAGTTATTGATTCACAATCAACGTGGTCAGAGAATCTTCCACTCATTATGCTTGGACTTCGCACAGCGATTAAGGCTGATTTTGGATGCAGTGTCGCCGAGCTCGCTTGTGGGACAACCCTGCGTTTACCTGGAGATTTGTTTGTCCTTCTTCAAAGACTAACAATGCCTGACCCCTCTTGACTACTCTCACCAGCTACGTGAAGCAATTCAAACCATTCAGCCATGTACTACGAGAGCACAACGCCAAGTATTCGACAGCCCCGACTTTGCACGGTCAACAGGCGCGTTTGTGCGTATGGAGGCTGCTCGAAAACCCCTTCAACATCCCTATAAAGGCCCATTCAAGGTACTTCACCGCAATCAGAAGCATTTTATTCTGGGCATCAAAAACAAGCAAGAAGTCATCTCTCTGGGACCGCGTCAAGCCAGCCTACCTCGATGACATCCCAGGAAGACCGGCTCAAAGTGTTTGAAGTTCTACACTGAGCAGTTCATTTGCAGCTGACGCCAGACATTCTGAAAGAACTGTTTACTTCGCCCTCAATCAATATAGAAAACACACCACCACCTTGCATCACTCAAGGCCCCTCCCTCCAAGGCGCCTCAGAGCATGGCGGGGGGGGGGGGTATGCTGTGCATTCGGCGAAGAAGACTGAAATAGATGGTGCATTGGTTGCGCTGCGCGCCCCCACGCGAGAGCCGCTGACTCGAGAGATGAGCGGCAGAATGACCACCGATTTCGACGGTGACAGACATATCCACCTGCCACAATAAATGAGCTATATTTTGGCGATCCTAAAATATTGACAATTATGAAGACAAGAATTCAGAACCAGGGCTACGGAAAAAAATTTGCCCAATAAAGGGGCGGCCGCGGGGGGCACTGTATTGGTTTGCACATACATTGGTTTGGATAGGCGAGCATCTCGGGGCCAACCGCAGGCCGCGAAACAGCCCCTAGCGGTGGTCGTGTGATCTAAATATGTGACACGACTATACTTCGTTTCACCTTATGTGCGAGCGAAGGCAAAACTGGAAGCGCGAGCACGGAAGCTCCGTGCGTTCAGGCTTTGCTCGAGCGCGCGAGCTGGGAGAAATGCAAAAAGCGCTGGTCTCGCGCTTCTAGCTTTGGCTTCGCTCGCAGATAAAGTGAAACGAAGTATAATTTGAGCCGTGCCGAGCGGAACTCCGCGTCTCAAGACGCTCGCGCACCCCACCCTTTGCACTGTTTTCTTTCAGCCAGTCTCAGGACGCTGTTCTAGCAGTGCAGACAAAGGCATGGGCACGAGCGCGTGGCTTTGGAAAGTGCCTCCTATGCACGAGGTCTCGTACAAACAAAAGCGTTTCGCTGAGCTAGGCTCACGCGCCTGTGCCTTTGTCTTCACTGCAGACATTTGTGAGATGGAGTAGAGGTCTCCTGATTGGTCGACGCTGTGTCACAAATTTAGTTTACGCTCTAAGCGTGGGGGAATCTTCGGCGCTGGCGGCGGTCTTTGCTCCGCCTATTGTCCAAACTCTCCTAATATACGGCTCCGCAGTAAGGTAAAGCCCCTCAATAAAGGCGTTTTTTACAAGTACAGCCAACCATTGTTGGGGAAACGCGCGAGACACGTGCCACGAGCGGATGCTCCGCCGTCATTCGCTTCCAAGGGCCGCTAAATAGACCTATTGCTGTCTTACCCAAGCATCAAGGTGAATGCAGGGATTGGTGTTCCACGCGCCGCACGTGCTGGCCTCAGCAGTAGTAACTTTTCCAAAGCAAAAACCTAAAACAAATGGCATCTTGCACGCGCGTTCGTCAATGCTTTCTTTTGGTTATTTACTTCGAGTCTTTTATACAGGAAAGGCGTGCGCGTGTGGCGCGTGGAACGCCAATCCCTGCATTCTCCTTGATGCTTGGGTAAGACAGCAAATGGTCTATTCAGTGCTGCGCCGCCATCTGCTTCCAAGAGCCGCTCGAGACATGGGCCTCGTGCACTCGCGCATTTGACGCTACTTGCAAGACAAAAGCAAACACATCGAGGGGGCTTTACAGTAAGGCAGAGCTGTTTATATTGAGAGAGTTTTGACCTTCTTAATGATATTTTGACAGCCTGGCAACCACAGCAGTGTAGTCTGACAACCGGAAATGACTACTTCCGCCCGTTATTTTGTAGTTCTGACTCATAGGAACTCTGTTTGATTTCTCGGGAATAAACGAGACAAAGAAGTAACGCCTTTTTGTGTTATCGCGAAATCCGCTGGTTCTAGCGGGCAATAGTAATAATATATAATAATAATAGCTTTATTTACCATGTATAAGCATGGTGGGGGCTGAGAAAAAAGCTGTCCAAGCAGCTTGACTGGTCCTCAGCCCCCTCAGGTACATACAGTGGCGAGAAAGACATTTAAAAGGAACACAAGAAATTATATAATAATACAAGGTACTTTCATCATAACAATGAACAAAAGACAA
The DNA here is from genome assembly GCA_037355805.1 of Ixodes ricinus. Taxonomy (NCBI): domain Eukaryota; kingdom Metazoa; phylum Arthropoda; class Arachnida; order Ixodida; family Ixodidae; genus Ixodes; species Ixodes ricinus. The sequence goes on along the minus strand of JAZHYW010021045.1, from coordinate 5,859 downwards.
CTATCAGCAATACATGAAACAAGAGTAACACTGCCTATAAAAGGTCGGGAAGTTGTACACAAGAAAGGGAAAACTATTCAAAATATTTTAAGATACTTCATCACAATATACATACATATACATACACATACATGCAAACACACACATATGCATTATACATACATACATACACATACATACATACATATAGACGGACATATACACACACATATACACACAGGTACACATAGACATATATATGTGTGTGTTTTTATGCCTCGTACATTGCGCGAAGTTCACTATATCTGCAAGTGTACAGATCAAAATGAACGCGGTGATAGTTGTTTAAAAGGGACGGTAAAAGATAACTGAGACATTCTTTTCCGGAGTTTAGCCGAGTTGTAGGGACTGCCCAGCTCTCTTTGTGTCTTGTAGAGTAACTAGAGGTTTTTATTTGCAGTTGGGAAAGATTGCGTATATTACTTATATTTCTCTGCGTTTCTAATTTATAGCGAGCACTCAAACGATATCTGTATAGGTTGTGTGCCCTGATAACGCGCGAACGAAGAAAGAAAATTGAACTTGGTGTTCCATAAGGGGCGTTATAGATGTGGCGAACATATTTCTTTTGTAATAAATGAATACGCTGTAGGTTTGAAGATGTAGTTGTCCCCCATACTAGTTGACAATAGTTTAAGTGTGAGTAAAAAAGTGAATTATAAAGAAGCAACTTAACTTGTGCAGGAAGGAGGTATCGAATGCGTCCAATTATGCCAGTAATTTGCGCTATTTTTGTTAGCAAGTAGTTTACATGAGCGTCCCAAAGCATGTCGGCGGAAAATATGACACCGAGACACTTGAAATTATCTACCTCTTCTATACGACGTGAATTAAGGAAGATTTCTGGATGTGTAGGAACGGGCTTGTTTTTGGGTCTGAATATAACCGCCTTTGTTTTTCTTTCATTTACTTGCATAGCATTAGCTTCCGACCAGTTCTCGAGTGTTTTCATTGTATTATTACATCGATCAATAAGTTCATGAATGTCATGGCCAGAGAAAAATATGCTAGTGTCATCCGCATATACTATAAATTTGGCTGTGTGGCTAATATTCACAATATCATTAAGATAAATGTTGAAGAGTAGTGGCCCTAATATGCTGCCCTGTGGCACACCACACAGCACTGGTTGCGCCTTTGAGCGCATATTGTTAATCTGGACAACCTGCTTTCGATTAGATAAATAAGATTTCAGAAGCAATAAAACCCGTCCTCGGATACCGTAGTAGTTAAGCTTTTCAATCAAAATGTCATGATTTACTAAGTCGAAAGCCTTTGAAAAATCCACAAATACACCAAGAACGACGGCTTTGTTTTCAAATTGTGTGAGTATATATTCTTTTTGTTCAAGTAATGCTAGTTCACTTGATTTGTTTTTACAAAAGCCGAATTGGTGTGGCGTCAACAAGTTATACTTATCAATAAATCCCGAAAGTCTCGAGTGCAAAAGTTTTTCAAATACCTTTGAAAAAACTGGCAGGATGGAAATTGGCCTATAATTTCCCAGATCATTTCTATCTCCCTTTTTGTAAAGTACTGTAATCTTTGCTTTTTGCATTTTTGATGGAAAGACAGCTGTCTCTAAACAGGTGTTAAATATATCAGTGAGGATAGGCGCGATTATATCAGCTACATGCTTTACAGGCCGTATCTGGAGACCATCAATATCACAGCTACTGCTATTATTTAGATTTTTGATTACTGATATCACCTCAGGCGCGGTGACCGGTTCTAGAAACATTGATTTGTCATTTCGAATGCTCACATATTCGAGAGCAGCCGACGAGTTACCACGTGTAGTCAGGTTTGCAAAGAAATCATTAAAAGCGTCAGCTAATTCGGCTCCAGACAATTCCCTTCCATTCACTCGTAGTTTCGAGACAGGAGCATGTGGAGAACCACGATGTAATAGTTCGTTTAGTCTGGACCATAACACGTCATGGCGATTGTTTTTATCGCTTAAAGCAGAAGAGTGGTATTCTGTCCGCGCAGATCGCAGCTTCTTTGTCAATTTATTTCGGTACTGTTTAAACGTCTTCAAATCATCAGGTGCACGAGTATTCAGGAAGCATCTGTATAGCTTGTCTCTAATTTTCATTTCTTTACGCAGTTCCGGCGTAATCCACGGCTTCCTTGTTTTTCGACTGTGTTTACGTTCTTTAATAGGGAAGTGGTCGGTATATAGCTTTTTGAAAATGTCAATAAACTCATCGTAAGCATTATTCGCCTCACTGAATGTGTCTGTTCTGTTCCAATTTTCCCGCAGCAATGCAACGCGGAAAGAATGAAGGGCTTTCTCCGTAATTGATTGGTATAGAATTTTAGGGCCTTTGTTAGCTGCTAGTTGAGTTCTTTCCACACAAAGGAACACAGGGAGATGGTCACTAACGCTGCAGGTTATAACTCCAGCCTTAGCGTATGACTGCAATGAATTTGTAATAAACAGATCAAGGACGGATTGGCATTCGGCTGTAACTCTAGTCGGAACACTAATCATGTTGACAAAACCATTAGATGTTATTGTAGTGCTAAAATTCCTGGCAGATTGGCTATTGTTACTCATGTCGATGTTGAAATCTCCTCCAGCAATTAAGGTCTTTTTGTTTTCACCAACGAAGGCTAGAAATTTATCGTAAAATTTTAAAAATATCGAGATATCTCCATTAGGTGGCCGGTAACAAACAGAGTACACTGTCTTATCTAAACACAAAGAGAGTATTTCATAGTCAGGCGTAATCAGACTGTAACAATCAAGTAACTGACATTCAGCATTGTCGCAAAGCAGTAACGCAATTCCACCGCCTCGTCCATTGGATCGGTTTAAATAGTAAGTCGTATAGTTTGGTAACCTGAGCACATCATGTTCACTCGTGCTCCAAGTCTCAGTTAGCATAATGGCAGAAAGTTTAAATGAAAATTCAGTAAAGAATTCTTCCAAACAAATTACCTTGTTCTTTACAGACCTCGTATTTAAATGAATGCATTTCAGAAAAGCAGGTGGGAGCCCAGACACAAGCTGGTTAACGTCACTCTGCAAATAATAGCACTGATCGTCGTTCATGGCACATTATTTTCTAAAAAGTTAATCTGTAGCGTATTCGCGTTTCCCCCCCCTACCTCCCCCTCCCCCGCGAAAAAAAAGGGTTCGGCCAAAGGCTGCGCCCATTGGCACGAACTCTCTCAGTATAAATGGCTCTGCATTAAGGTAGAGTTCCCGTGTACACGAACTCATCTTTGTTACGTCATGGCGTGGTGGTGGCGCGTCGGACGCACTTCCGGTCTGGGGCTGTGGGCGGAAGTGTCACGTGAGACGTGTATTCCTGCGTTGTTTTGAAAAGAACCTGTAAAAAACCTGCCTTCTCGTCAAAACACCGCGACTGGGGCTGTACCAAAAGAGTCGAGAAAGGTTTGAAGGTCAGTTTTCATGTGCTCGGTTCGTCCGAGAACGTGGATATGTGCCGTGAAAAGGGAAAACCAGACGCCGTCGGACCACGATTGCTTGGGCGGGAAGCACTTTGGGTTGAATTCACGGATACTTGTGGTCACCAAATTTGTTTGTTTTGTTCCAACGTGAACGCCGGAAAACCGTCAAATTGTATGGACCACCTGCAGACTACGTTCAGTGCGTCTTCAAGTTCGAACGGCCGCCTGATCGTTCGAACTGCCGTCTGCTCTTTCAAACGGTTCTGCTGTCGTCTGCTCTTTTAGACGCCATCGGCCCGTAGACCAAATGTTCGCCCGGTACTTGCGATAAGAAGTAAGTGCAGGCTTCAAAGAGTTAGTTTGAAGGTTGGTACTCCTTACCAACCTTCAAATGTAAACCTCGATGTTCTGATTCCATGGCGCGCCTCAGAGCGGCCACTCCTCAGATAGCGAACGACTGGATGTCATAGAAAAACTGTACTTTTATATCCATAACAACCACCGTGAAAGACGGTGCTTCGTAGTAGCGCGTTACATGGTGATCCCAGATCGAACGAGTCCAAAAACAAAAGAGAAAGAAAAACACACACGGCACAGACTGATGCTAACGCGATGCGGCTAACCCGAGCAAGTCCAAAAACGAAACTACATTGCAGTAACAGCACACTCGATGTAAACCGCAGATACAAGGAGATGTTGATAATTGTTACCAGTGGCCATCACCGACTAGTTATGCCTGATCCACTCGGCCCGATTCTGCTTGCGATTTTCAGTATCGACGTCGACCATCTCCGCTACGGTTCACGCTTTTGTAGCCCGAGCGACGTCGTGACTGAAAATTGCGAGCGAAATCTCATCATGCGACTCAGACAGACTTGTGCCTATCTCAAATACTCTACTCAAGATACTGTACATGTACTGTATCTTAAATACTTTTTGAAGTATTTTGGTATCTTGCAAATACCTTTGATCGAGAGCATTTGATAGTCTAGTTTAATTACAATTCCCAGTATCTTGTACTCATTATCTTAAATACATTTCTGACATTCCGCCATTTTCCGAGTTTTTCAGTATGAAGTGGCGTGGGCAAACGTGAACATTCTTTCGAGCAACCAAATCCTGTTGCTAGCTCCAATAAGCTACAGTGACTTTGACTGAGCTCGTGAAAACATCGTTTTTTTGCCGATTGTGACTCATATTTCAGCCCAAAGTTCGTACAATGAAGGTTTTCCGCTCGCATTTCCCAAAGGCGCCTTTTTGTTTCTATAGAGTTTCCCCCAAAAAAGTCCTCAAACAAAAGATGTGGTTTTACGCAAGTAAAGATGCCACCGGAAAAAGGAAGAAGAAGACGTGCTTCGAATAGGTCTGTGCTCTTTTCGTCTCTCTTATTTGTGGCTATATTTTACTAGTATCAACCTTCTACACGTTTTTCTTTGAGCCTGTACAAGTGCGAAGCCTGCCTCCAACTGTATGCGGGCAGGTGTGCCGGTCGGCTGGGGATTATTCCTCGGCTTTCCTGAAACGACTCCGCTATGTCCACCAGAACTCCCTCACTAACGGCAAGTCAAAGAGCTGCAACTGACCGATACAGCGTGAGTTCCTCGATATGCGGTACGTCTCTTGCTAAATCGGAGTACGAAGCTTCCGCTGCTGACTTGGCAGAAGACCTCGCAGCTGGTCAACATTCAAATATCAACGTATTGAATGCCGAAGAGTCGCAGCTCTGTGACATGGAGCTCAACGACGACGAAGAAGGCTGGCAGACCAAAGGAGGTAAAAACGCAAGAAGACTGACTCAAACTCAAGCAAAAGCACGGATACGGTTACCCACTTGCCGAAAGTGACAGAAGGGCTGACTGTCATATTTGTATCAACGGTTGAAAACCAGCTCATCGCAACACTCAGCAGCCTTAAACTGTCAAGTGCTTTGGAACAAATGTGCCCGGAGTGCATTCTTGAGGTCCGTCCCAACAAAAGACTCAACCTCATTGCAGTAGACACACGCAACGGCCAGACGACTCGAACGCTCCTTGCCTGCTCCGAGCTTTGTGGAATGAAGGTCAGAGCATATGAGCCGGTTCCGCGACACTACGCTGTCGGAGTGATCACAGACGTTGATCCTGCGCTTTCTGAAGTAGAGATCGAACAGAACGTGAGATCTCCGGAAGGTCGAGTGGCAAGATTGCGACGACTTGGCAAGAGCACAGCAGTGAAGCTGTCCTTCTCTACAACAACACTGCCGAGTTACGTTTACCTAGGCCATGTCCGTCACCCAGTCTCTCTATTTAAGGAACGCCCCATACAGTGCCGAAAGTGTTGCGCGTATGGACACCGAGAAGCGACTTGCAAGCGACCTCCTATTTGTAGCCGCTGCGGAGACTTACATGAGAGCAACAC
>JAZHYW010021044.1:0-27926 GCA_037355805.1 Ixodes ricinus | reverse complement strand
GGTCACCCGAGCCACTACAGCAGCTCGCATGTACGCGGCGCAGCTTAACCAACAAAGGTGGCTGGACTTCAGTGCCTCGCTCTCGAAAATTACATTAATCCGCAAGCTGTAAGCCGTCAGCAGAGCTATGCTGGGCCGGAACAGGGATCGCGCGGCGACACTCACTCTCGCACTCACAACGAACAACGCGGTGGGAACGAAAAAAATGTAAGGGCGCAAACGAGCTGGTGTACATTGCACATGGTTGAAAAACCCCGAGACTGCGGGCAAACGACACAACACTAAAAAGTATCTTTTTAGTGTTGTGTCGTTTACCCGCAGTCTCGAGGTTTTTTCAACCATGTGCGGTGGAAACACTAGCGCAAAAAGCTGGAGACACGCTCTTTCCCCAATCAACAGCGACCAACCCCCAACCGACGACAGAAAACTTATATGAACGGTACATAATCAACGAAACAGACCCCATGAATCTACTTTTCACCAGGGGAAAATGGAGGAAGCACTGCATCGCGGGAAACCGAACAGCGCTCCAGGACGAGACGGGATCACCACCTCCATGCTCCGAAAACTTCCCGAAGCCGCAAGACCACACTCCTAGAAAACATGAACGAAGTGTGGCACTCCGGCAACATCCCAGATAAATAGAAACTTTCCAAGGTTATCCCAATTCCCAAGCGCGGCAATAAGCAAAACAACCTAGCTAACTTCCGTCCTATCTCTCTCACCTCATGCGTTTACAAGCTAGGAGAAAGAATGCTACTTGGTTGCCTTTCCTGGCATTTGGAGCAGATAGGTGCTTTTTTTCCGGCCGAGACAGATTTTTGGACAGGCATGGGGACGCAGGAAAGTCTCCTCCTACTCTCCCAAAATCTTTATTCGAAGCCCATTTCACAAAAATTCAACATCAGAACAGTCGTCTCGATCGACGTGAAGACAGCCTTCGACAACATCCCACATTGGGCAGTCATCCAGGAAACGCGGGTACTCGGCGTCCTGGTCGTAATTCCCCGCCGAGGACTTTCTATGGCGAAGACATTGCCCGGCGGCACATCGGTTAAGTGTGGAGAATTCGGAGTCATCCAACTGGCGCCTCCAAATGTATACAGACTCTGCGGCGGCCCACACAGAGTGCCGCAACCGTCAATCCCCGAACAAGAGGATTAAGGCGAAATGGTGGATGGCCTCCGAACTACTTGCTGACGGTACAACCATCAAAGTGTCCTGAATACCCGCCCACGCGGACATCCAGGACAACAAACAAGCCCACTCTAAGGCTCGTGAGCAGCTAGATATCCCCCGTGAGCCGAAGAATGTGTAAGGTCAATTACAAGATCACAGGTACTCGCTGGCGCCGGAGCACGGTGAAGATGACGATGAACCAGACTACGATCCCGAAAAGGCGAAGTAACTAGCTAAACAAACCTCGAGACAGACCTTGAGGGTGTCCTTGACTCCGTGTGTATATCCGCTCCCGAGCGGAATGGGCAGGGAGCCGCGGTGCTGCTCCGGAGGATCATCACAAACACCACATGCACACCGGCGCCAATGACACGTTTGTCTACGCTACCCACAGCATCCCACTGCACTTTCTATAACAGCCCTGTCACTCCTGTCCACCAGAACCATTTCCTTTGGGCTTGCCCAGAGTTGGAAGAGATCAGACGGAAGCACGTACCACCAGATGTTACCAGCCTAGAGGAATGGACCCCATCCTGAGGGTCCTCCTGACGAACTTCGAGCTGTCATGGCCTTTTTTAAAATTTTATCCACAAGGCGGGGCTGACCGCCTATCTATCTATAAGCCCCGAAAACCCCCTTCCCGGACTTGATCCAAGTTCGTAAGCTACCGGTCCGGTCCTTTCCCTTCCTTCCCAAAGGTCAATGAACGCTTTTTGAACTGAACTGAAAACTTCGTTTTCGCTCCCTGGCCTTTGCCAACGCCGAAGCCAACTGGAGAGACAGAGCATGTTCTTCGGCGCCGTACTAGATGGCGCTGTTAATTTCGCATATGGTCTATTTAGGTGCAGAATGTGGAGGTCGCAGCCCACTAAGCCCCTCCCCGAGCTTACAAGGTGCTTACATCTATCAATGGCTGGAGAGATGATTGGCGTGTGAACGTTTGTTTGTAAATTTTGTGTTTCCGTGCCGTATAGTATTTAGCCACCTATTTTTTTTTATATTTTAGAGGGAACTGATAAAGAGAGTCATTATTGTTTTCGTATGAATTTTGAGCTTACTTCTACCGCTTTGGTTTGGAACGTTGGCTTGGGGCTCCTAAATTTTTATGAGTGCGGGTGGTTTTGACTTTACAGAAGTGTTTTGAGGACGATCTCATCAATCGACATAGTTTGCATAAAAGCTACTGTAGCAAGTACGCGCCTTGGGAAGAGCTTTCCGGATGCTTGTTTTCATAGCGGGACTGGCATAAGCCTAGCAGCCACATCTATCATTTTGATTGATCGGGCGTGATTTCTTTATTTGAGCGTGTTGATGCTAAAACATCCGAGCATACCTAAGCACTTTTCCTTGAGAGTTGTGAAAGCGAAAGCATGCATGTCGTTCTTCCGCCCTCTTAGTTCGTCTGCGGCGTAGTAGCGTGGACGGCCGCGCTTCGCCGGCCCACGCCCGAGCGCGCGCTCTCGTGAAGTGGCCGCGCCGCGCTGAGCTCGGGCGTGCTCCTCTCCGGGGTTTGCCCGGGCGGGCTGTGCGGCAAGTCCCGCACCGCAGCACTTCTTACCGGCGGCCAGGCGGCTGCATGCGCTGCGCCGCCACGGAGAGGGCTTCTCTGGTGGAGTCCCTTGGAACTACGCCTCAGGAAAGCCAATGGCGGACTCGTTCCTTCATGACGCGCCAGCCAATGGGAGTCTATCCATCAGATTTCTGCTAAAGATGACATTGGGACAGGCAAAGGTGCCGTTTGGCGCGGCTTCAAAGCTGATAACGTCGGTTCGTTTATAAGCCAGTTCATGCTCTCGCATTAATAAAGATGTTGGTTCCCGTAAAAGCAGACCCGCTGCTTTATGAATTGTGCAACTGTCGTGATTGTGACCATGGTTTTAGTACCGAGGAGATACCTACACAGGTAAGAATTGGCGAGCCATTTGGCTAGAGGCAATCGGGAGGTCGGCTCTTATCAAGATCGCCCAGGTATGTTCCTGTCATTTCACTTTGAAAGACTAGTAGCTGCCAAGTGTTGCTGTGCACCCGGCCTGCCAAAGAGAATACTTTTAGGTCACGTTTAAACTCTATGTCAAGACGGTTTTCGACCTTGCTCGCGGAGGCCATGCGAAAATAATAACAAGAACATAAGAGCTAAATGGGCGCATTTTTATTTCGTTGCTCTTTTTAGTCCTCTCGGTCGCTTTTTAATGCACGTCCACATACGCTGGCATAGGCTTGAATAGGACCGTCATTCGCTAATGGTGGAAGGCTAGAACGCCGCTTTTATTGTCGAGCCTTGAGAGCGTTCTAAACGTTATAGACGGGGAGTAATAGCAGACGCACGATGGTGAAAACGGACGCCGACGGACAGCGTTCATATCCCGGTCTTACAGGCATGGCAGACGATAATAGATGATGGTGAAATAGTAGATGATGCCGGAGGTTGCCGCGCGTCTGCTCACACAACAAGCAGGCTTTTGTCAGGCTCCAAACTAGACACACCGGATGTCGCGAAAGGGAGGCACCGGGCTTATGAGCGTGTTCGGCCGAGCAGTTAAGATAACGCAGTAGTAATTTGGGGGCCACTTCTTTGTGAGTAGGGCTTAGGGCGGGCCGCGACCTCCACCCAAATTGCGTACAAAGGCGTAAATATGGCGCAAAATTTATTTACTTGTGTGAAAATTACAAAAAAATAGGTGTCCGGTAAGTGTTCTTCAAAAAAGTTTGTTTTCTACTTCAGTGTCCCTTCCATTAAAGTTACCCCTCACCCAATATTCGGAACGCTGGGGGTTCGAAAGCGCGGATAATAGGAGACATAAAAGTCGCGTGGGTGGGATTTAGCACCAACAGCGTTGTGTCCGTTGTATGAGTGGCAAACGTTAGGGCAATAGCGTGCTTCCCACGTGCTCCAAATGTTGCTACAATTTACTGATATTGTGGTTTTGGACGCCCCTCAGCAAGTCTCAAATGGAACCATTTGTTTCATTTCACTATATAAGAAGGTAATTAACATGACCTTGTTAATTTTGTACCCCTATATTATATCCTGCCCGTATAGCTCATGTTCAAAAAAACGGATTAGCGTAAATTTTGCGACTTCATTTACAAAAATATAAAGCTAAAAAAGAAACGCTTGTATATTAGTGGATATTTACCTTCTTCCGGATAAACGTTCAACAGAAAACGCAGCAAACTTCGTTTGGTTAACCCGTTAGGATATCAATTTTATACTTTGTGTCACTACCTTCTTTAGCCTTGCATTGAAACAATTATGAACGTGAACGCGGTCAGAACTAGCTCAAAGGAAGGTTTCTGATATACTCTTTTTATGTACAACGAACAACCGTTTAACCTCGAAAAATTGGAGACAGGGGGACAGTCACAAACACAAATATTCCTGTTCTTGAGTTTCTCTACTGTCACAACGCCCCAAGGTACGTCCCCAATTTTTATTGTACCGTGCGCAGGCTACGGTAAAGTGCATTCCGGCGCTCCGGTCTACGAGACGGACAGGATAAGCGGAGCTTAACAATCCCACTGAGGCGCGTTTTTTTGTTTTCGGTCACAGCTTTCCAAATGAAACTTGTGGAGTTCGGTTTAATGCTTTCTCAACAAGAAGAGACCTTTTCTTTTTAAGATCGCTTTCAGCAAGCGTATCACTGTTGCCCGAAAGCGGGTATCGCTTTCGGACACCATTGATACTAATCCTGACGTCTCCGTCGTTTCAGCTAATGGGGATCGTGGCCACGAGGGAACCGGACGTGGGCCCGCGAGGGCCAAATGAGAAGAAGAAGACGGTACGGGGCATAGCTCGGGATGCAAGCTCGCAAATGGTCGGCGACGGAACGCTAAACGACTAATTGCTGCCTCCAGATCGTCCAACTGTGATATAGTATATCCTTCGTACCTTGCGTTGTGTGATCTCCTTCGGGGCGATCGAGGCGTGGCTCGATCGGTCGGTGGAGTGGACACCCATATTATCTGGCGCTCGGACGAAGGGCCCGATCAGCTGGTCTTTCTTTTCGGTCTTTTCTTGGAGGTCATACTCGACGCGTTCCTCAACCATTTAGGCAAATAGCGCGCCTTACTCGCTAAGCGCTCGTTATCGTGAGCACCAACGTTGCCCATCGATGGGCGGTCAAATGTGGCAACGAATAGGGAGGCTTTGTCCTAGCGAGGCTCAGCGGGGTTGGGCGCCGCCGGACGCGTTCCGGAGCCTTGGACTCCAGCTCCGGCGGCGGCTGTGGGGGACGTTGGTGAGTTCATGCGCGCCGTGACTGCAATGATCGAGAGGCTTTCGTGAGTGTTGGGAATGCTTGGCATACGTCTGTGCCCCCCCCCCTAGGTTGAATGCCCCCGACGTCGATGTAATCAGGAGACCAGGATGAGAAACCGGTCGGCGATTTCCTACAGGACCTGGATCCGTACATATTCCCCTCCACCAGTCAAGGACACGCTGGAGCCCGGCTGCGCGTGGACAGGACAAATCGCGGACTCCCAGATCGGTATCGTAGACGTTTTAAGGCGCACCACGAGAGACCAAGGTGTCGTGACTTGGGGTGAAGCGGTGAGCAAGGGAGAGTTTGTCGAGGCCCGGGGAGCAGATGGACATTTGTCAGCGGGTGTCAGAAAGATTGCGGGAACGGCAGTTGACAGTGAGAGCACTGATGGACGGGTTTGTCAGTGGGTGTCCGAATATTGCGGGAATAGCAGTTGACACCGGGAGCGCTGGCGGGCGAGCTTGTCAACGGGTGTCGCAAAAGTTGCAAGGACGGCAGTGGACACCGGGGACGCTTGCAGACTAGTTGGTCGGCGGGTGAGAGAAAGTAGCGGAAGTTGAAGTTTGTGCCGGGAGCGCTGGCGGGCGAGTTGATGGGCACTGCGATTTCCATCTGCTGTGCCAAGACGGTTCGTTGCTTTGGGTCATCCCAACGATCAACGAATGGCAGAGGGACGACTCTCCATTTAAGTTTGTGATCCCCAGGAGGCTACGGAAGAGGTTTGTTGGATGCTTCCATGACTCTGCTCCGACTGGTAATTGCAGTGGCAGCAAAACATTTCATAAGTAAGTCGCGCCGCGACCTGGCCGGAAATGAGGGGTCTTATTTCGGTACACTATTAGCTGCCCGGCTTAGTGGGAAAAAATTGAGTCAGTGCAGTACAACTGCTAGCCTGCGGTTTTTGCGTACATCACGCAGCGGTGATACACGACGGCCCGCCGGCACAATACTCATTTAGGTGGAAATGGGAAGGGCTGGGCATTAAACCCAGGTTCCCTGGGCTTATCAGCTCGAAATTCTGCACAAACCCCGTCACTTTTCAGCTATAGTGACGCGATCCTTTTCAATATCAGTAATACGTAATGTACTTATACTATGTCTCGGCTCAAATACAGGCGCACCTGATGCTACGAGGTAATAGGACGAATCAAGCACCGTAAAAGCGCCGTTCACTATGTCTTTTTTGTTCTGTTTCAGCGATAATATGGTTTGTTTGTTATCCCCAGGCTCGATCTAAAATGGGTCCTAAAATCGGCGCCGGCACGTAGCAATTTAAACTTACCATCAAAGGTGTATTTCACAGGTCGCTTTTATCTTGCAAAATTACAAAACGTAGCAACGCTTGCTGTAAAAAATAGGGCCAAAAAACTTGCAAGGGTGAACGGTGGACGGCGACGCAGACAACCGAGTCGAGTGGCGGGGCGCGTTTGGTACACGTATTTATAGATGGCGCTACCTCCTTTTTCGAGACCACTCGCGACGACCGTGTTCTATTAAAATGACCATAACCCTGCTGTAATGTACATTTTAATTTAAAAATATAAAACGCGGACATTGAAAGCAAAACTTGAAGTAACAAAAATAAAATAAAACGCAGTTGTGTAACGACGGCGCAAACGGCGCTCTTGCGGCCGACGGATTTCGTCTGCGTCTCGTCATCTTTCTTTTGCTGGTCGGCCTACGCTGCTATCGAAGCTGCGTGACGTCCGCCGTTTACCCTCGTATTTGTTCGGCCCTATTTGTATTCAGAATGGGTGCTACGCTTTGTAATTTAACAAGATTGAGCCTACCCGTAAGATTCACTTTTGAGAAAAAGTTTATATTTCTACGTGCAGCATATAATTTTTACGGCCCATTTTAAATAGAACCCGAGCATTTAGACAGCCCACAGAATGCGCAGAGGGACATGACGAACAACAAAAGGGTGCACCTATCACGCGGTCTGATTGGCCCAGTTAGCTCGTAGCGTCGCCTGCGTTCGTACTTGAGGGGAAACGAAGTATAGTTAGGTTTTTAGCGAGTAATGAGTGACGGTATTGAATTACATGTTATTTTCAACAACGTGTACATTCCTGGACACGAAGCTTCTTTTCTTTGTGGGTTCGCTCTCACCAACTCAACAAATCACGCGTAGTGAATGCGGAGTGATCCCGCTTTTGCGAGTGATTTATTTCTTTGGTAATAGCAAAAGCACAACGAACACGAGCGTCTTCATGATGAACTTTTCACGTTGCTTATCTCCGTCGAATTGTAGTGTTGGCTGACGTCGGGCTTAATAATAAAATGACCAGAGAACAACATCATCTAAAAGGGCCTAAGCGAGGAACCAAAGACTGAGTTCTAGTGGTACTCACCTGGTGATGACCCAAATACTTCTGCGCCCAAAGCCAGCCACACACATATATTTGCAATGAGTAGCATTCTTCACTATCTTATGATGAATACCGACTCCGGCTTAATATGAATCGTCGAGAGTAACTTCGTTTTCCGCGTAAATTCTGTGCTCTTACGAGCCTGTCTTCGAGGAAAAAGAGCCAAGCAAACCCCAGTTAGCTTTGGATGTGAGTGCGCTTTTTTGAAGGTTGTTATAAGGCCTGTCAAAAGAGTTTTGTATTGTATCTTTATTTTTGGCCACTTATCGTTCGCCGATCCTCGTAAACCGGAGCGCAAACATGTTTTTCATCGAATGCGACAAAAATAACGCGCTCTCGATCTCTCCACGCGCCTAAAAGCTTGAGATACGTTTCGACATTTATGCAGGAACGGATGTCAACCCATTTCCCTTCAAGCGATGAGCTAACCAAATGTCGAAAAGAACTTTGTATTTTATCCTTATTTCCTGCCAATTCTACTATATCAACCTTGCATGCCAGAGCGCAAATATGTTTTTGGTCAAATGTAACAAAAATATTGCGTTCTCAAATACTCCGCATGTCCGATCCGCAGGAAGCAATAAGGTCAATACACTTCCGTTCAAGCGACGAGCAAACCAAATTATACACTCAACACAGGAAATCGTACCATCTGTCCCAAAACTTTTTTTGGTTATGTTCACGCGCACATCTTTGAATTTGAAGCACGGTTCGTTTTCAGTTTGATTAAGTCATTTTTTTAATGGGTCGTCATCCCATCCCGTGTAGACGGATGCCATAAAGTAACGAGAGACTACAGGGAAGAGCGCCAACTAAAACTCTAGTTACTGACAAGTTGAAAACAGCAGCTTGAAGTTTCAGTCAGCCGGAAGCAGCTGTAGCCTCCGCCGTGGTACTGAAAAACTAGCGACACGAGGCTTCGTGCCAGTGTGGATTGTTTATAGGTCTAGATAGAAAGGAAAATCGGCACAGAGCTGCCGAAAGACTGAACCTACGATGCCAATTGCGCATTGGCGCGAATCGCGAGCTGCACTCGCTGCCGACTCCCTCCCCTTCCCCCCTTCCCCCCTTCTCATCCCCCAATCCAGTCTCCACATGTAGTGAAAAATTTCGTTAGCTTCAACTACTGCCTCGAAGGTCTCGCGTAGCAACATACACAGCCAATACTACATTTGATGCAATGCTCGTGGTCCGTCGGCTGCCAGATATGATGTTAACGAAAGATGATTCTGCTAGGGGCTGCAACGCGGCGCCACTCTCTTGTCGCATGCCTGTGATACTGTTTGAAGCAGTCGAAATACAGCTTACTACGTAATGTGCCACCTCGGTGCCCTCGAGGCAAAGCACCAAACTACAAATCCCCAGGTGCAAGGTTCGAATCACGGTAGAGGTACTCGCAATCTGACGCTGACTGATTGCGATGAAGTTGCGGTGTAACCAAGATTTTGGTTCCGTGTCAAGAGTTTCCTGATGGTCTAAATTGATCCTCACTCCTCCACCGTGGGGTTCCAGATTCCCGTGGTTGGTCAAGCACGCTGGAAACCCAAATTTGAGTTCATTCTACTATTATGACTAGTGTAAAAAACTACAATATGAGTAGTGCTTGGATATTTACACATTGAATAAACTTCCATGCAGCATCCCGCAATGCACTGGTGACACATTTCTATGTTTCCTCATTAAGCAGGTAAAGGTTAGGAAGATAGATTAACATTTAGAAGCAGGCGGCCATGCAATGTGGACTCACGACTGATTTAGCAGGCGCGTTCAATGCCTACCGATCGGCGAGTAAACGGCAGTACCAGCGCCACTTCTCACCAATAGAACGCGAACTCAGTGCTGCGTCACCAAGAGAAGTTTTTTCAAGGGCGAATGAAAAGCGCTCAGCTAGAACTATGTGTGAACTCACCTTAACGGCGACAAGATGAAGTTGCTCAAGGTCGCTTTTACACATTCCTATTAAGTCCAGTAGGCGTTTTTCGAAATGCATCGGCGTGCTGTCTTAATGGTATTATCTTTTATTTGTTGATTTTATTTATGTTTTTTTGTGTTTTTCTGTTTGCATTTTTTTTAATCCGTATAAGCGATCGCGTGGCGAGCCAAGAGATCCAACGAGACAATAGGTTCAATATTGGTTACTTGTCTCTTTGGATCTCGTGACTCATTGAACCTCTCGACCCACATTGCATCACTGGACTCTTGATTGACGAGTCAAGAGATCCAACGAGAAAATATATCCAATATTGAACGTATTGACTCGTTGGACCTCTTTACTTGCCACGCGATCGATTATGAGGATCGAGCGCTAAGTAAAAAAACGAAAAAGGAAACAAATAAGAAATAAAAGGTAATACTATTCATAGAGCACGCCGATGCATTTCAAAAATACGTGCTGGACTATATAAATTTTGCGGAAACCCTATTTACACTATTATGCGCAACTTAAAGGCCGAGAAACATTCAGAAAGGAGGAAGCTTAGTTTCCACTCTCTTCGATTTCCTCTCTGCCATTTTTCCCGCAAGAGGAAGGGAGGAAAGACCCCTCCTTTTCACCTCACCGTTTAGGATTATAAAAGAGTAGTCTAGCGGCCAGTTAATAATCACAACAACAACAACAACAAAAAATGCAGAAGCTGCACCTTCTTTCTTCCCCACTTCCCCCTCCTCCTTAACTCAAACCTTAGCTTTTAATTACCCTCGAACTTGAATTTCCGACAGTGTCGTGGATGTCTACGCGCTTGTCGGACTAGTCAATTGCCAGTCATTCACCACGTGGTTGCGCCCCCGTCCATACCTACGCTCAGAGAGTAGGGTCAGGCGATCAAAGGAAGCGGTTCAATGGTCCGGCCAGCACGTAGCTCCCAGCTTTGGGCTGAAGTGAGTGTAAACTAAACCTAAAAGAAGACAAGCAGCTCTTTCTTCTCGTATGCTGGCATCTGCTTGCCCCATAGGGTTCCTCACGGTGCTTCGTTCATTTCGACGACTGTCTAGAAAGCGTTTATAAACAAGGGAACATCAATGCCAACGTTTGTTTCTGAACGATAACTTTTTTCTCCTACAGTTTTTTTTTATTCTAGATATCTCGTAGTTTCTTTTTTACATTTTCTTTATTAGAGAACGCTTGGTGCTTTACTCTTTCAGCAACTACATCAAATACTAAAACATACTAATTTTTGCGAGTAGCTAATTTTGACAAATTTTACGATTTATAAATATTGAGGAAAATTGATCACACAAATACGTCACTTCCTCGCAATCAGTGCATTGGGAACCCCTTGCAATGGTAACATGTCGTGCCCACTAAATATTTCCAAAATTCACACACGCGAAATATGCGAAATTACGTGATCGCAAAAATAAAGTCTTTTACCATACAACAAACGTTGAGGTATCTCGAGCCTTTAGTCGTTGGTCTTCTCGAAAAAATGAATACGGGACGAGGGCCTAAAATAACACACATACAAGAGGAGACCGCGGCGGAGCATCAGTTTAGCGTTCCCGGCTGGTGTTGGGACGACAATGCTGAACCGTCTTCTAAAAGAAGCAAACTCCGAAAATTAAGATGATCCACTAAGTGCCATGACAATAAAAGCTCTACTGTGCCCTTCCGAGACACCTCGGTATCCTCACACAACTCCTTAGTAAGCTGAAAAACGGCTTGCATTGACATAGGAGTAGAGGTGCAAAACAACCAAGAAGTGACTATAGATAAAACTATCGATGGTGTCGAAAACTATCAGTAGTGGACTATCGATAGTACTATTCATACTTGGGTATCGATGGCCGAATGTCGATGGTTGACTATCGATGGTGGTATATCGATAGTACTATCGATAGCGGACTATCGATAGTTGACAATAGATAGTACCGTATTTTCCGGGCTATAGTCCGCACCCGGTGTATAGTCCGCAGGGGCAAATTTGGGG
The DNA here is from genome assembly GCA_037355805.1 of Ixodes ricinus. Lineage (NCBI taxonomy): Eukaryota > Metazoa > Arthropoda > Arachnida > Ixodida > Ixodidae > Ixodes > Ixodes ricinus. The sequence goes on along the minus strand of JAZHYW010021044.1, from coordinate 16,187 downwards.
TCGAAAGAAAAAGTTCTTGCTTAGATTGTCCGCACCCGGTGCATAGTCCGCGTGCCGTGCATAGTCCGCACCTGGTGCTTAGTCGACACGAAAATCTTCTCACAGACTGCGCACCATAACAAATGTCTGCTTTCTTAGCTCACAAAGAGGCGCGTATTATACACAAATCATCATTAACATACTCTTTCACTCACAAAATCCGTCACGTCTCCTCATAATAAACGATCTTGAAAAACAAAATTCCTGTATAGTCCGCACGCGTAGATAGTCCGCACAGCCTAAAATTTCAACTTTTAAACATGTATAGTCCGCGGACTATAGCCCGGAAAATACGGTACTAGCTGTAGTGCAATCGGTAGTACTATGTATTGCTGGCTTTTAGTCGACTATCGATACTATAGAAAGCCAGCTTTCAGAAAGCTATCGAGTACTACGAAAATTAAAGTTCAACCCAAAAAAGGAACGCCGACGGATATGTACGAACAAGCAACGCGTGCTTTTTAGGAAAAAAATAAATAAACGGAAACAAAATATACGAGTTGCATTCTCCCACAATTAATGTAGAGGTAAAAAGGAAACGGCGGTCTGCTAGTTTTCCTTTGCACATATTCTGTATAATCATGAGGTTGAGATATCAGGCTTCACACTCTACATCCGCATTTTTAAAACTATTCAGTGCATTCAGAATTGCTTTGTCTTGGAGCTGGGAAAAACGCTGAAGATATTTAGCATAAGGGTTTTCACAAGTGTGTTTGACGCTTGTGTTCCTTTTGTTATTCAATTGACACATATTCCTATTTATAGCCTTGACCACTGACAGGGGAAAATAAACACTCTACTGGGGATAATATTGTTTTGTCTTAATGAACATTTCTAGCGAATTCCAGCAAATCGGTAATTAGCTGTTGACGAAAGCACGTAGGCTTGTATGCCATGATATGGTGTCACGGTTTGTTCGCATATATTTTGGCAGAGTTTAATAAAAGTGGCTAGAAAAATATTTACCTGTTGGTTAAAAAAAAACTTCAAAATACCGAAGGCGTTAGATAATCTATAAATAAATATATTTAATCAATATATGCAACAGAGATTTTGTTGTTTCGACTTCAAATTGAACATTGCCGGATAAAAAAGCTCATACCAAGAAAACAGAGTCCCTCATGCGTTTACTTTTTTTTTAAATTCTTCAGATATAATACGTTTCGGAACATGACTTAAACAGGATAAAAATGAATTATAAAAACGAAAATGTATTGTCTTCTAAGTGGCGATATTGTTCTCAGTGAGGTAACGTTTCAGTGAAAAAGACTGGTGAATTTAAAAGGCAATGTTGCTTCTTTTCTTTCTTGGAACATGTTTGTTTCGAAAAAAAAACAAAAAAAACACCGCTCTTATCTTTTCATCTGGGTAACGTTAGGTCCCCATACTTCCGCATTTCATCACCATCGCTAGCACTATACTCAATCAGGATTTCGGACTTATGCAACACATATATAGTTTACTTATCAGGGGCGAAAGAAATATAAATTTTCTGACTGAGCTCACGAAAAAACAAAGGGCGATCTTAAGGATGACCTCTCGGACGATCTCAAGAATGACGTCGAGGACGACGTCCGATAGGAGGACGTCAAGAACGACGTCTAGGACGACCTCTAGGACAACCTCAAGGACGACGTCTGGGACGACGTTGTCCTAGAGGTCTTTAACGCGTTGGGCTTAGCATTCTCGTCTTTTTAAATCCTGTACACAGCTTCATCACAGCGCTACAACGGTGCTATTAGTCGACGCTGGAAATAGCGCTTCACTTGGTGACGCGGCGATGAGTTCGCAATATATTGGAGATGCAGCGCAGATACTGCGCTGATAGAGCGCTGCGTTCAAATCAGCGCCGCGTCAGCGCTACTCGATAACGTTGTTTTAGCGCTGCGATGTATGTATGAACTGGCCATTAGTTTGAAAAAAAAAGCTCACTTATTCTTTTTCGTGTCCGGAGTAAGCTCATCATGAATGAAATTTAAATAGGCAAGCTGGTATTTATTATTACAGAGATGTAATGAATCAAGACTGAAGCCGCCTTCAACGCAAACGATACGGTACAAAAACGACGATTTCTAGCGGTCCTGATTCCGCTATTATATTACCGCTTTTGCGTAACTCTTGTCATATTTTATCGTGTTGTAATCGGGATGAGGAATATTTCCACCTGCTATTCGCCGATCCGTAGCCCTAGCATTGAAACAATGTTGAATCATTCGTAAGTCCGCATTACCTGGACGCGCTTTTTTAAATGTTAACATCGTTAACGTTTAGCTGCTTAATGGGAAATTACAAGAGTCATAGGTTGTGCATTTCGGGTTATCGCATGCACGATTATTGAATAAATAAATATCTAAGCACAACTCAAATTGCAGCTTGCTACACTGGCTATAGTGAAATTAATTTACATTTTGGTGTCTAACGTACACAACCAACGAAGTTTGGGTACGCGAACTCATGATTCATTTAGACCACCTGGTTATCTTTTGCCAGACAATCGAAATCTCGATTACACGCTGCGCCTTCTCCGCAATCAGCATCCGTCAGATTGCGGGCCCTTCGGCAAGGATTCAAACCCGCCGTCTTGGTTCCGTAGGTCGGCGGTTTGCCACGAAGAAACCCAAGTAGCAAAGAATGTAGTAAGCTTCATTTAATCTGCTTCAAACGGTTTAGAAAACGTGCGAAAAGAGAGTCTCGGCGGGTTGAAGTTCCTATCAGAACAATTTTGCTTATACAATATATCTGGCAGTTGACCGACTGTAAGCATTGCCTCAGCCACAGTCTTGTCTGATCATCGTTTCACAAAAAACATTCGGGGCTACCGATGACGCTACATTTTTCTACATTACACATGGAGGCTGAATATACAGACCTCCTCTATGCTGTGGCGAAAACAGTATCCGCCAGCGAGCGATAAGTTATCTTATGCAATGAGCGGAAAATACTTCCATGTTTTTTATTTTGCTTTGGGAAAATCATTCAAGACCTGGGCTTAACAATCTTAAACGATGCACAACAACCAACTCGAATAGGCAATAGCGTTAGTAAAGATACGAGCCCCGACCTCATGTTGACGAGGAATGTTCAGGGGGCAGAGTGGCTTAATACAGGAGTGCCATTGGGCAGCGACCACTATGTAGTCTCTATTACCTTCGACACGGCGCAACACAAACGCAGAACACCCCCGGTAAGAATTACTGACTGGGATAAATTCCGCACCACGAGGGAGAAGCGGGCAGACGGCGGCATTACCAACCTGGACGCCTGGATAAGCGATCTCAAGCGAGACGCAGAGCGGGCCACCGGAGAGGTGGACACCACCGAAGAACACCCGGCGGTAGACAAACGCCTCATGCACATGTGGGAGGCTCACACGTCCCTACTGGGCAGGTGGAAGACGGGCAAAAACAATAGGAAGCTCAGACTCCGCATTTCCAGGTTGGAAAGGGAGATTGAAGATCACGCCAATGAACTCAACAGGCAACAGTGGTGGCAGATATGTGACGGAATAAACGGGCAACTGGGAAATAAGAAATCGTGGCTTCTGCTGCGGCACCTCCTAGACCCGACTACGACCAAATCCGCGGCTCGGACACGCCTGAACCAGATAGTACATCAGTACGATGGGACGGGTGAAGAACTACTTGAGGACTTGAAAGGTAGATACATTAACACGACACAAGATGGGAATAGAGCCCCCGGGTACACTGGAATGGAGAATGAGACACTAGATGCGGACATCAAGGGCACGGAAGTGATGGCTGCGATGGAGAAACTCCGGACGACATCGGCTGCGGGGCCGGACGGAATAAATAACAAAATCCTTAGAAATCTGGATGACAACTCGGTCCAGGCTTTAACAGACTACATGAATAAGTGCTGGAAGGGAGGGAACATCCCGCCGGCATGGAAACATGCCAAAGTAACTTTCATACCAAAGCCTGGCAAGAAGTTGGACATCGAGAACCTCCGACCTATCTCCCTCACGTCGTGCCTGGGTAAGCTCATGGAGCACGTAATTCTCACGCGTTTACAGAACCACGTAGAAACCCATCGCCTCATGCCATACACGATGATCGGTTTTAGGCCGCACCTGTCCACGCAGGACGTGATGCTACAGCTTTCTAAGGAAATCGTAGACCCGGGAAACGGCCACGGTACGCGGGCCATCCTGGGGTTGGATTTGAAGAAGGCATTTGATAACGTCTCGCATGAGGCGATACTCTGCAACCTCTCGGAACTAAACGTAGGGCGCCATACATACGACTACATAAGGGATTTTTTGTCTAACAGGACTGCGCAACTCACCATAGGGGATCTGAAGTCGGCACACATACCACTGGGAAATAGGAGTACGCCACAGGGGTCGGTGTTATCCCCTTTTCTATTTAACACCGCGCTGATCACGCTCCCTAGGAAGCTTAACGGCATAGAGGGTACTAGACACACCCTATATGCTGATGACGTCACGATTTGGACGAGTCAGGGGTCAGACGGGCAGATCGAGACGGCTCTACAAGAGGCGGCGGACATCGTAGACGCCCACGCCCGTTGGGCAGGACTGGAATGCTCCCCACAAAAGTCGGAACTGTTAGTTATCCGTAATAACGGAAGGGCCTGCAAAACGAAGCCGAACAGGATACAGTTGAAAATTCAGGGAAACGAAATTCCGGAAGTAGACACAATGCGAGTGCTTGGGATGTACATACAATCCAACAGATGCAACAAGGTAACGCTGGACAGGTTGACGACATCGGTCCAGCAAACTATACGGCTCATTAAGCGCGTGGCGACTAGGCGACAGGGCATGAAAGAGCGCGATGCATGTCGGCTTGTTCAGGCTTTTGTAATCAGTCGGATCGTGTACGCCACTCCTTACCTAGACCTCAAGAAGGCCGAGAGTGAAAAGCTGAATTGTTTGATAAGGCAGGCGTACAAGGCGGCTCTTGGTCTCCCCAGGAACGCGTCCACCATGAGACTTCTATCTCTCGGGGTTCACAACACTCTTGAAGAGCTCATTGAGGCACATCTCACATCGCAAGAGCAGCGGCTCAGGCAGACTGAGACGGGGCTCTGCATCCTGAGAAGCTTAGGCATGAGGAGTGGAGATCCTTTAAGCCAGGTGACTTTACCGGTAGAGATGCGCGAAATCATTCGTGTCAAACCTCTCCCCAAGAACATGCAAGCGGGTCGTCACGAAGGCCGGAGGAGGGCCAGGGCGAAGACGTTAAGCAAAAAGTATCAAGGGGACGATAGTGCCGTGTACGTTGATGCGGCAGAATACAACCTTACTACAGGCCAACATGCTTTCGCTGTGAGTGCGGTGAGCATCTCGCGCAGGGTAGCGGCCACGGTGATCACAGGCCGAGTGGAAGAGGCCGAAGAGGCCGCAATAGCACTAGGGATTGTTCAAAAGAGCACCAACACCATTCTAAGTGATTCCAAAACGGCCCTTCGCAATTTCTCGAGGGGACGTATCTCCACCACTGCATACAAAATTCTTAGCACGATGCCAAACGATAGGAAGGAAGTGGATCTGGTATGGGTCCCGGCCCACGTGGGCGTCCCGGGGAACGAGTCCGCTCACCAATATGCTCGAGGTTTTGTCAGCCGAGCAGGTGATGGGGACTTGGACGTCGGGGCCCCACGAGGTGAGGCGCTGGATACGTATCAGGCCATAACCAACTATTACAGGGAGCTTAGAGTGAGCCTGCCTCCTCCGCACGTTTCGCTCAGCCGAGAACAGGCTACCACGTGGCGGCGGCTGCAAACGCGGTCGCAGCCAAACCCGTGGACATACGCCAATATCTTTCCCGATCTAGTAAACCCGTACTGTCAACTATGCGGCGAGCCTGCCACCTTAGACCACATAATCTGGGACTGCGCGAAGGATCCGCCTCCGGCAGATCTAGTTTCATCTCCCTCACTTGAGCAATGGGAAGCTGTGCTGGCCAGCCCGGACCTGGACGTCCAGTCCCGGGCCTTGGCAAGAGCGCAAGAGGTCGCCGACAGACTTCAACTGCCGACCATGTGGAGCAGCTGAAGGAACCGAAGAAGGTCACCATCTTACTGACAAATAAAGTTTTTTTCTCTCTATTTCTCTCCATGTTTTTTTTTTAATCAATCACTGATCCCGCGCAGTGGTTACCGGACCGTTAAACATATAAAAGCACTTGTAGGTTCTTATTCCGAGCGGATGGACACAAACTTAGTGATGGGTTACTGTCATTGGCCGCTTTCATTCGGAGAATACGATTGCGCATCGAGCTTTGAACATGTCGTGTACGTGAATCGAGTATTACCACATACAGAGCGATGCCGGAACCAAGTAGGTTTTCAAAAGTCGAGGGGTTAATAAAGGATTTGCGGCGGGATCGGGAAACAGGGCCGCGCGAAAGACACGGGTATTGGCGAGGTCATTTGAAAGGGGAGAAAGCGGGTGGCCATCCGTTCTTTACGCCATGGTTAGTGTTCAAGTTTAGGTGCCCCCACCTGGAGGTGACCTGCATACTTTCGAGCTACACGATCCCCGATGTTTGAGGTTCTTCAAGCGGAAACATCCCCATCTTCTCTCTTATCAACAAAGAAGTGGTGTGTTATTTCTGCAGTCACGATCTAAGTTGTTAATACGATCACTCCTATTCATATTTTACGCGCACACAAGCGCTTCTCTTGCATATTGGCAATATGTGTAAATAAAGCCAATTTCACTCGTCACACACATAAATAAATATGCTCGGCCTAGGTTAAACATATAAATCAATGTAAACGCACAGCTTGCCCCTCCAGGATTTGCCACACAGAGCTTCTTCACGGTTTTCTGCCGGGCCTCACTTTGCAAAGCTTTTTTACATTAAAACCACCAGCTACTCATGTCCTCAATTCTTGGGAAATGACAACTAACTTGGCATGCAACAAAGAAGCTTTCGTTTTGTCACACCTTAGCATTCACATTCCAAAAATGGAAGGGTGGAATGTTTGAACGGCTACATAAGAACACAAGTGCAAACTTGTACAAGATACAAAAAAAGGTGGCCCAAGTTACTGAACTCCAGGGCAAACAAAAACCGAGAAGAGCACTAAATACTCAAATTTAGAAAAATACCTCGAAAGTGAGGGTTACTAAACACTCATAAAAGTAACTTTGTTACTTCTAAGATACGCTCAACTTTCGAAATCTAATAAAAACAAAAAATAAAAAAATAAAAATATTTTCATACAACAGGTTTTCTCTCCCTCCAATCAATGCGAGTAGAGCGGTGTCTCCTGCAATCAATCTCTTCCACCTCAGGGACGCCCGCATCCGAGGATTATTTTTGGGTGCGCAAGTTGAAAAAACGCCATTAGGAAAAGGGATAAAACACGCACATTTTTGTTTACTTGGGGCGAAAATTGCTAAACTTCGGAGCAAAATGTCTGTTTGCCATAAGCTTACAATTTATCATAACCTAAATAACAGTGCTTAATCATGCTCTCTATATATCTGAATATGTGGTGCTTTTGCTGTGATAATCATAACTTTTTATTGAATTGTTAGTTGAATTTGCCCCATTCTGGCAATGTCATATTTTGAACTGTCGGTCTGATACATTTCGCTATTTTTGTTGGCTGAGCTTGTATCTTTTTTTTTCTTTTTACTCTGTGTTTTTTGTGAGCAAGCCACTGCTGTTGATCGTAGGGAGGGGGCCGAGGACTCGTCAAGCTGCATTTATGCGGCTTTTTTCCTCGGTCTCCTCTCCATCATGGATGTGATGGAGAAATAAACATTTATTGTTATTACTGATAACTGCGGGCCATATGCACTTTCCGGTTTTTAACTGGAAAACACTGATAAACATCCGCCGGGATTGAAAACCAAAACATCGGTTAAAAACCGAAAAATATTGGTTTTTATATACTTTCGTGCAAGTGGCACTATTTTTTTTTCACCGAAAAAGTTAAATTTGTTCTTTTCCATTTTTTCAGTCGGTCGTCGCTTTAGGGTGTTCAAGGTCTCTTTGTAACTTAGATATTTTTTTGTCAGTGCTGGTTACTTTGACTTTCAGTTTATGTCCCCAAAAGTTTGTCCTCGTTGTGCCCTTTTGTAGATTGCCTTGTTGAAGGTTGCCTTACTTCTTTGTGGACCCTAGTTGGGTGATTTGAAGTGTATTTTATATTGTTTGGGTCAAAGCGTGTCCGGATGCTGCATTCAGCAGGCTCGCCAGTACTCTCCCAATTGCCTCAAGACATTTTGAGACTTCCCGTGTCTAGCGCAAATGTAGAGCACGCGTTCTCGAATTTGCTCCCCGTCAACAGAAAGGGGCGGGCGGGAATGACTGATGCGACCCTTGGAATGTTTGCATGCATATATTACAATAATGAAGTGTGAAGAACATTGTATATCAGGTGTAAATAAAACTTGAACTGTTTCTCTTCTTGATTGTTGGTTTCTATTAGCGATTTTTTTTCGTCAATGAAAGCCGTTTTTAGCGTCTGTGCGAGACAATTCACCAAAATGCACCGGTATTTTGGAAATAAATAAAAACCGAAAAACATTCGCCGATTTTTGCCACAAATAAACACCGGAAAGTATACGGCTTAAATGATATAAGCCACTATGGAAACAAAAGCGTGTCTCCCTAATGAAAAAACACCAGGCAACCCTGGTGTGACATCAGAGAATCCTGGTGTGACACCAGAAGATCTGAGGCCAGATTCACGAAGCGAACTTACGAACAAAAAAGTACTTACGACAAAACCTGAGAACAAATCCGAATTCACGAAACGAAATGTTCGTAACTTTTGCGTGGTTTACGAACGAATCCTACGACAGCCTCCGAGCTGTCTTACGAACTTTTCTTCCAACATGGCTGCGTATGTCGGGTGGCTGCTTCGCCTCGACGGACAGAGGACTTTGAGGCGCGAGCGGTTGTTCCGCCCTCGGATTACGGTGAACGACGTGCCGGAGCACATTTTAGAACGCTACTACCGCCTGCCGAAGGAGGCGGTGCTTCGGCTGTGCGATGTGGTCGCCTCAACCCTTCGCCGGCCGACAAAGCGGAGTTGCGCGCTGCCGGTCGACGTGCAGGTGCTGGTGGCGCTACGCTTTTACGCAAGCGGGAGCTTCCAATCCGTGGTAGGCGAGGTGGGCCACCTGAGCCAGGCGAGTACCTCACGAATCGTAAACAACGTGAGCCAGGCCCTCGTCCTGATAGCCGGGGAGGCGATTTGTTTTCCGACGACAAGGCGAGCAGCGTCCTCACTTCGATCGGTGAGTATATGTTGTGTACTGAAGTGTATCTGAGAGAGCGCGCGCGAGCATGGGCCGACACCTGCGCGTGCCAACGCGAGCCACGGCCACTTCGACACCGAGCCTTCTCGAACAGGACCATGTTGTACATATCTGAGTTAGTAAAGCGGGCGCATCGCGCTAAGTCCACCAGGGTGTCCTGTCTCGCTTGGTACATAACAGTATACTACGGCGTTAGCAAAGGCGTCATTCCGCCGGCGCAAACGTAACCGATTGCGAGCATATTAGTCGCTGTTCTACAAACGCGCTAAACATAATAGCATGACGGGAGTGCGTATGCCTACCGTCACTTGATATCAATCCAGGCGCGAAGTCCACCGCCGCTCATGTATACAGCACGCGCAGACACAATACTTGCTTGAGTGGCTCAAAAATATCTATCTTGACTACCAAAGCAAATAGCTGAACCGCATGTAAGCGATTTAGCGAGAGCGATGAGACGAGCGACGGAGAATTCTCACCGTCGCTCGTCGCGTCGTTCGGTTTTTGTTTTCTAGAAATGTAGCTCATCGCCTTGGTCGCTTGCTCCCGTCTCTTTGATTTGGTGTGCCCCGTCGCGTGACTGACCAAGCGCGGTCTACGAAGAAGAACAAACACGACAGGACAATGCTGTTATTGAAGCATTGTCCTGTCGTGTTTGTTCTTCTTCATAGTCCGCGTTTTCTGAGCTGTTTTCCCCATCATGTATTACAAGTCCACTGAGCACAGAGTCCTGTGCATACAAGAAACGAGACTGCCTTTCTCGAGCATGCCAGTTTTTGCATTATTACTTAGGGGCATATCACGAGGTTGTGTACACCATTTATGGCACTAATAGTTTTCACATGCTGAGCATGCAATTATACCTTGTCTCAGCATAACTTGATAACGAGCGAATGCTACGGCTTCTTGAGCCAACCTAAGCAACAATGCGAAGCATACAATTCCTCTCCATGGGAGGAGTACCGATATATTGTCACATGCCTCGCACCGGGCTGCCCTTGTAGCTCGTAGGCAAAGCACCGGCCTGCGGATCCCCAGGTGGCGGGTTTGAATCCTGGCTAAGGTTCTTGCAATATCACGGAGGCTTATTGCGCTGAAGGAGGCGTGCCATTAGCCGAAGTTTTGGTTGCATATCGAAAGATCCCCAGGTTTCCAAAATGAATTCTCGGTACTCCACTGGGCCGTGTCAGATGCCCTTCGTTGGTTTGGCATGTAAACCCTCAAATTTACATGCCCGCACCGACATTGTGATTGGCTTGCTGGGGTCACGGCATTATTTGTTCACCATGTTGTGGTGAAATCAAGTGTATCAGGATTACGGTTGTATCATACTTGCATGTGTTTTCTTTTAACTCATTCTACAGGTTTCCTCGGGATCGCTGGCTTCCCCAGGGTGCTCGGCTGCATCGACGGCACCCATGTGGCCATCAAGGTGTCCAAAGAGAACAAGCCGGTTTACCTCAACCGCAAAGGATACACATCGATCAATGTCCAGGCCGTGTGTGATGCCAACAATGTAGTGACCCAGCTGACCGTCAAGTGGCCAGGCAGCACTCACGACAGTTTCATGTGGAGGAATTGCGACCTCTATGAGAAGTTCTGTGCTGGCACTGCCCCTGATGGCTGGCTGCTTGGTAAGTTTCTGCTGAAAGGGTGCAGTAGAGCATTGCTGCACACAAAGAAAGCCTAATACAAGGGCAACAATTTGCACTATGACTGTAAGAGACATTGTCCAGTAGTCTTAACTTTTTGGGAGTGTGCTTCGAAAGCAGTAATGATCAAAATGCATTTCTTTACAGTTTTGTTTTGTATTGACAATTCAAGATTGCAGCGCCACACTATACATGGCTTGCACCGACGTCACTGCAGACGCCATGTTGATGGCCACAAACACTATCCTCTCTCGGCGGTGGCCACAAATACTGCCTTCTCTTTTTCTTTCCGTTCTGGATAAGTGGGTGAAGGGGGAGGATTGCTTTTCTGTGTGAAGTTCGGGGTAAAAGTTAATTCCTGAGGGGGACAATGGCAAGTTTGAGGGGAGCCTCATCTATAGTCGGTGACAGGTCAAGAACGAAGCGGAAGCTCCTCACACCTCTTTCCACTTTAGTAGAGCGAACACTGGAGAGGAGGCGACCTTCTCTCCACCGTTCGCTCCGCTGAAGTGGAAAGGGTGGGAAGAGCTTCCACTTCGTTCTTAACCTGTCACAGGCTGTAGGTCATGATGCCTCAGCGAGCCAACAGGATGTAGTGGTCGGAACGACCCCCAGTGTGGTCTCGTGACGTTACATGCAAGCCACATATATATGTATATGTGCCACGTATGCATAAGTATTTATTGCAGAAACCATGACAGTAAAATGTGGTTACATGAAATTACCATCCAAGCCTGTCTGCATAATGCAGGGGATGCTGGCTACTCCGTGCAGCCCTGGCTAATGACCCCGATCAGGGCACCGAAGGATGAACCGGAGGAAGACTACAACGAGGCACTCACGAAGACCCGACAGGTCATTGAGCGAACGTTTGGGCTCCTCAAGTCGCGCTTCAGGTGCTTGGACAAATCTGGAGGAGTACTCCAGTACAAGCCTCAGATCTGCTGCCGCATCACTGTGGCCTGCGTTGTTTTACACAACTACTGCATGCGCCACCATGTGTCCCTCAACGAACCACTAGGTAATATAATAGGCCTTTTTCACAATTTAAGCGCTCCTGGTGGCAAGGCAGTGTATTTGGGGTTTCAATAGACCAGTCTCACCGTCGAAATGTGCTATGCCGCTACTTCCGCAATGCGTAGAGGAAAATTTAGTTTTATGTACGCATGGCATTGCAGAGCACCAGATGGCACACACAGCAGTTTCCCGCTGTCAGCTAAAGTTATGGCAATGTCACTTATGCACAGGGTTTTGTGAGCTAAGTCTGTTGGTCAACTACTGTTCACGACATTGTGTCGCAACCAAATGCACTGCTTGCATTACTCAAATATGCACAAATGTATAAAGCTGTAGGCATTGCTGAACACGGTACACCAGCAAAACTGGAAATCTGTGTCGGTTGTGTCCGCAGCGAAAAAAGAACCAGCAACGACTGGTAAAGTAGGAAGATCATGGTGCATGATTGCTCAGGAAAGCCAATTGTTATATTCTTCTTTCATTGTATACGACATACACTGTCGTTTCAGTCATTCTGAGTGCAATGAACGTAAGTGTCTGAACCAGGCCTCGTGTAAACAAGCAAGCTTGGCGTTTGAACATAGCAGTTGTCACAGCATATGTTGTCTTCGCTGCAGATAACCAACTTGGGCAGCAAAGTATGACTGCAAGCCTGGGGTCTTTAATTTGCACTAAAATGCTCATCTAGATTGAAACATGCAGAGGTGGGGATCAACCCCAGGATTCTGCACAGATAAATGTGCAGAATCCCAGAATCCCCAATGATTGGACGTATCAGGCAGTATCCAGTCACCCGACATCCACAGCTCTCAGAAATAATCTCGCATGGGAACAAAAGCGTATGGAAATGAAATAATCCCTATCTATGAGTATGCATTTTGTCTGTGCCTTGGAAAGCTATCTGCTAAAAGTGCTAAAAGCCAGGTACCCTTGAACTGCTCACGAGAATGAAGCCATTTCTTTCTTCGTTCACCAGCTAACATGTTATATACAAAATACAATTGACATTCTCTGAATTAATATTACTAGGAAAGCTTGAATGATCCTTCTCTTGTTTGCAGTTGACTTGTCCGAGGACGAGGAGGAGGAAGAGGAGGAGGAGGAGGAGGAGGACGACGGCGTTCAACCCACAGCAACAACAAGAACTCGTAGGGCACGACCCATGGCAGTGGGTGCATCTGTGAGAGATGCACTTGTTCGTCATGCTTTCACTTAAAAGGACAATGAGGTTGTTTTGAATTTTTTTTATAATGTGTGTTTTTGGAGATCTTGGGTCACGCATGTGACAATGGTCTAATAAAGTTCCCCCCAGTGTCATGTGCTTCGCTCTCGCATTGTTATCAGCTCACTGGGCCATTAGAGTCCTCTTTTATGCAAGATATGTTGATATGGGGCGTAATACATCGTTTATTCCTTAGGAAGACTTATCGTCAAAGTGTACACCATATTTGTGCGCTTTCAGTGATACCAGCTGCTGCTGCGTCACTAGGAGCTGCTGCTGCGTTGCCAGCAGGCCCTGCTGCGCACTAACCAGCAGGTCGAGCTTCGCCAATATCGCCATTTGCGACTTTAGGATGTCGTGGCCGACCTCGTCGTTGCTGCCTGATGGGGTAGAATAAGGATGAAATTTTTGTTAACAGATTGCACACATGTGACATGTACGCATACGGCACATTGATACTTTTGCCCTATGTTGCAGGTGAAGAAAACCAGACTCTGAAATGCAAAAAAAGACTACATTTTTATGTAAGCTTTACCAAAACATTCGGTACTGGAGAAAATGAGCCCTCAGCATGGCATATTTAGCGGAACTGTTTTTGTTTACGTTCAGCTCATCAGTTTGGTTTGCTTGTTGCCGCCATAGACGCATGCCCAAGCCCATCACCTGAGGCGATTGAGGGCTGACATCATTTGTCTAATGGAATGTAAATGGCATCCGACGCTTCGTTGCCATGATGGTGACAAACCAGGCTGCAGACCAAACTAGACTTCACCGGCAACATGGGGTCGAAGGTACCAACATGCCCTACTGACTTGTAAAATAGTGTCTCGTCTTGTTTTTTTCAGGATTTATGAGAATAGCTTTCTTCGAGAAGTGGTCATGTTTAAGATTGAAAACGTAGAACAGGAATAACCATCCACCTTTCCTAGCAAAGCTCGTTTGCAGTGCTGCATGTTAAATTTGTGCTGTTTTAAGCACACTCACTCTGTCGAATCGTTGCGGGAGAGCCGGCAGGTTTCTCTGCAGTTGAGGCACTTGCAGCCCTTGCAGCTGCAGCTCTTACCGCTGCAGGCCGGGCTGACTCAGGTCGTGCCGATCCCGGTCTTACTGAGGCAGGCCGTGTGGCCGTAGCAGGCACTGCTGGGCCTTCACCTCTGTTGGGGCCTTTGAAGTAGACAAAAAATGATTGGCCCATTATGTGCTCTGAGACTACCCTGTAATGACCGAAGCGCCACTGAGACACTACCCTAAACAACCAAACCATTCTATAACGCGTCTGAATGAGGTTAGGTGGAATCGTGACCTCGGTGTTTAACAGTGCACACCAGCAAAGTAGGGTTTTCTGGCATTTAGTGATATGTCCTGTGTTGACAGAATGCCCAAATGCATTATCCTAAATATCCTCTCTCTCCCTGAACCAAAATATCCTCCTCTCCTCTCTTCCTCTCTTTTCCTTTCTCTCCTGTAAGCCCAAGGAAGGAAGAACTTAGTTCGTAACTTGGGTTTACATTGGATGTAATGCCATGTGAGACTTAAAATAACTGGAAAAGACTTCAACAACACTGTTAGACTAAAAAAAGTAATCTTTTGTTGCCACTGACAATGCTCTACTGTACGAAAAGCTACTAAAAAGGTGTTCGACGAGTCCGAATGCCACGTTTTTTCTTAGTATAATGGTATGAAATAGTAACATATTATTAAGTTATTTATGACTAGACTTTCACATGCATTAATTTCCTTTTGGTGGGCCAGACCTCAAACACTGCTCTGAATCTAATTACACGGCTAACCACCATATATTTCACATGCTAAATCCAAACATTTATACATCAACACTTGACCTTATTGTGGTTCATAATACTCACTCTGGTTGTAAAGGTGCCCCACATCTTCCAAGCTGTAATTGGAAAAGACAAGAGCGCCTTTAACAATCATTTGCACCTGTATATCTCACTCCCTCACTGATCAAAATAAGAACTGACTTTGAGTGCACTGGCCAACCTTGGTCTGGAGCGCTGCTGGGTCCCGCTGCCGGATCCGCGACGAAAGCTGAGAGTACCATGATTATGTCAGGATTTTGTAACAAGCTGAAATATTGTGAACTTACCAATGGGTGAAATAAACACCGAGCCGCGGTCGGCAGCAGCTGCTTGGGGTGGTTCCCGAGCGTCTAGAAAGTTGAAAAGCAAATAGGATCACTCTTAAGACGTCGCAGTTTTCGATGGCTCCTAATGCCAGCAATGAGTGTCAATCGCATAATGAAGCCTACAAGTGCGGTAACGGAACGAATATTATTAGCCCTTCCCGCAGCCGCGCGCTTGAACGCCAGCACTTCGGGCATTGATGAGCATTTAGCATTTACCAGACTGGCGTGCTGGGCGCACTCCTATATCGAAGGCCCCTTCGATGCCCACGAGGGCATCTTCGCTAAGGAGGCCTATGACACGTTCCTCGGCCTCCGTCAAATCGGGTTCTCCGGGGCCGCCTCCCGTGGCGTTTTGGCTGCGCCGGACTGCAGCTCCTATGAATTGCGACAAGATGGAATCACAGTGAGCTCTACACTACATACGTAAGTTAAGAGTGTAGAAATCGACCTTACCGCGGATTTTGTTGGCACTCTTGTAGTCGGCCCACTTTTTTTTTACATCGGCAACCTCACGCCGGATTCCTGACACCGCGAACAGCGTCGCCGTGATACGGTCCCACGCCCGCCGCTTGGCTTGGGAGCCGTGCGGGCCGTCTCCCTTCGCTTCGATGGCTATTTTATTCTCTTCGTAGCCGTCCACCAAGGCGGTGATCTCTGGCTCTGTAAAATTTGGCATCCGCAACTTCTTTGGTGCCGACATTGTGGAAGATCGCAGCAGACAGCCTCTGTTTTGTGTCAGACGCACGTGCTCTGCAGCCCGCCGTGAAAACGAGCTCTCTGATTGGGTGATCAGGTTGTTGTAGACGCTGTGGTCATAGCAACAGCCCGCTCTCGCTGTGTTCG
>JAZHYW010021043.1:0-14667 GCA_037355805.1 Ixodes ricinus | reverse complement strand
TTTCCCTTGTGCCAAAAATAAAAAAATAAATCGTGCCGCAGTTCTTGGTCGTCGAGACCGAACACCTGCCCGTGTGTGCAACGATAAATGCTGTCGCATCATAGATAATCACCCCCATCACTCCTGGCGTGTTTTTTTAATTATTATTACGAAGTTCAAGGGCACAACGGAATATCAAAGTTGGAGGTGAGAACGCAGGTTTCCGGGTTGAACGCTACCTAAAAGTATAGACAGAAGGAGAAACAAAACGACACGTCGTTCATATCGTTAGTTAAAAGTTGTTCTTCAAAACCTTTAAATCGCACAGCTTTTCAATAAGCCGACCGAGTCCTTCAATACGTGTTTAATTTAATATAAGATTAGGAAAAACATCCTTGTCTTCATAGGAGCAAGAGAATTCCGAAAAATTATATTTCTAAATTCCGACTAATATTCAACATACACTAAAATAAAAGCTATTCAATATACTAAAAAAGAGACCTCTCTCAAGAAAAAGAAGAAAATGCAATATTTGGCAATCGAGACTTCTCTTTTCAAGAACACTGCTTGAAAGGAATTGCAACGTTTGTTACTCAAAAGTTAAGTGGCTAGGAAAAAAAAATCGGCAGAAACATTTAAAGGGATCCTAAAAAAATTTAAACAATCTTATTGGACCGCGTGTCAAAAACATTAAAAAAAATTGAGCGAACAAATATTTTTTTTAGCAGCAACATTGGACGGCGCCGGAGACCGCGAATTTCTCTCGGCATTTCGGGCGCGTGGAGGAGAGGTGGATCGGCTACGCCTTCACGTTGGAGGGGGTGGAAAGAGCGAATGACTCATCTCGTTGAGGTGCAAATACAGTGGCTGCGTTCGATTTACCCACGCGGTGCGGTAAGTGTAGGACGGCGTAGTTCCGGTCGTATCTGAATACACCATGCCGGAAGTACATTGTCCCACAGTTTTCTGCACCGGTGCAGGAGGTGTACCATGCGCCGTTTCACCTTCCGTCCAGACGCAGACCGATGCTACGAGATTATATGACGAATCAGACAGCCTCGGGAAGGGCACCGTCATGGTGTTCACGTAAGGTTTCTGTCTGTGTTTTGTCATCGCTGAGACCAATCATAAACAGAACAAGCCTAGTGATTTAGCCTAGAATTTAAAATAAATCTCGAGCAGTCAATAATGCTCTAAAATGTTTTTTTCGCGTAAAATTAATTTTTTACGCGCGTGTTTCAACCAGACTGGTAAAAAAACAAAACAAAAAAACATTGTTTTTTAGGGGCTTTTTAAGACTGCTTACGTGTAGGAATGCGAAAGCAGTCTCTACACGCAGCGGATACTAAGCAGCGCGCCACACGTCTCCCCTTTTTTCACACGGCGCTCCGGCAGGCGGCATCGCACTTTCTCCACTGCCGGCAGGCGCGGCGCCCCGCCGGCTCCACGGTGGCTTCCGGACGAAGCATCTGCGTTGCTGTGCTTTTTCTTTGTGGGTGATTTCATTTGAAATCGAACACGCTGGTCGAGTTGGGTCTCTCGATTAAAAAAAAAGAAAATATATATATATATATATATATAGGGGTGTTTCGAGAACTCAGGCCAAATCGCTCCTGCGAAAACTTCTCATCGCAACGAAAAAGGCTTGTGTCGTTTTGGTCCTGGGCCAGGGGCCCATTTAGGAAAATTATTAAAGTCCGAGATAATTATAGTGTTAATTATTTTTGCGTAATTAACTTTTTAATATTGTGTTTAAGGGCATGGTTTCAATTAAAAAATTGCTCAGCATCATCGAAAACACTAAATCAACAAATTGCAGAACGATAGAAGGCACGCGAAGCATGTTACGGCTTTCTGAAAAACCGCACAAATTCGACGGGTTTTTAAGTTTCGGTTTGTTATCGGAGCGCATCTCGGCCCCGGCAGTACCGCGCCCCGTGGAGAGATAGTGCAACCAACCTCTGCTGCGCCGTCATCGCGCGACGCAGCAGAGGCTGGTTGCACTATCTCTCCACGGGGCGCGGTGCCGCCGGGGCGGAGATGCGCTCCGATAACAAACCGAAACTTAAAAACCCGTCGAATTTGTGCGGTTTTTCAGAAAGCCGTAAAATGCTTCGCGTGCCTTCTATCGTTCTGAAATTTGTTGATTTAGTGTTTTTTGATGATGCTGAGCAATTTTCTAATTGAAACCATGCCCTTAAACCCAATATTAAAAAAGTTAATTACGCAAAAATAATTAACAATATAATTATCTCGGACTTTAATCATTTTCCTAAATAGCCCCCTGGCCCAGGACCAAAACGACACAAGCTTTTTTTTGTTGCGATGAGTAGTTCTCGCAGGATATGTCGAGTCTCTGATACACACCTATATATATATATATATATATATATATATATATATATATATATATATATATGGGCGGTTTCATTTGGATTCAGGCAACGAGTGGCAGTCGTATTTTTTATTTTGCTTCAAATTTTTATATTTTGTGGAGCATGTTCCTAGAAGAACAATCCTTTTTATTTTCATGTCCTGACATGATTAGTTCCTGAGAAAAAAATCTCAAAGACGCGGGAAAGAACGGCGAGGTTTTGACGATTGTCGTGTGTGGCGTATTTGAATCACTCTCGATCTCAAAGTATTGAAAAGGGAACGTCAATATTTTTTTAGTGTGATATATAGGCATGTAGGTAAGCCGACATTATAACTGCTATTTATTATTCGTCGCTCCAATTTTTGTAAAAATCCCCAAACATGCCTCCGCGAACAACTGTGACCTAAAATGGGGATTTTATTTTGAGTCGACTATGTTTAGTATCGCTTTTAAAATATTACCACGTGTAAAACCATTCATCGCCTTCCAAATTAAGCAAAGTTTGTGTTTTTATCATGTACGAGTACTGAGAAATAAATTATGAAACAGAGAGGGTTTTCCCTTTTTGTTCAACTTCAGCACGCTGTCTAAAAAAAACCCCATTTTTAATTTTTTTCTTTTTCTCGCGTTGCGTTCTCTTCACACCCTTCTTTTAGCCAGAATACATTTCGTTAATAGTATTTGCCTTGGTTTTGAGTTTCAAGCCTCTAAAAATGCTAAAAAAAGAGCAAATGCCGATGGTGGGATTTGACGATTTTCGTGTGTGGCGTTTTTGAACCACTCTCAATGTCAAAGTATTCAAAAGAGAGTTTCGAAATTTTTTTATTGTGATATATATGCAAGTCAGTAAAACGGCATTTCATCTACTATTTATTATTCGTCGGTCCAATCTTTGTAAAAATCCCCAAACATGCCTCCGCGAACAACTGTGACCTAAACTGCGGATTTTTTTGTTAGTCGACAATGTTTAGTTTTGTTTTTAAAATAATACCACGTGTAGAACCTTTCATTGCCTTTCATATTATGTAAAGTTTGTGTCTTAATCACGTACGAGTACTAAGAAATAAATTATTAAACAGAGGAGGTTTTCACTGTTCGTTCAATTTCAGCACACTGTATAAAAAACATTTTTAATATTTTTCTTTTGTTTTTTGCTTTGTGTTTTTTTACACCCTTATTTTACCCAGAATACATTCCGTTAGAGCTATACGCACTGGTTTTGAGTTTTAAGCCTTTAAATATGCTGAAAAATAATTTGGTTCTGTTATCAACATGAATTTAGCATTAAAAATATAAAATGTCGCATTTAAAAATCTAGGTTTCCAATAGAGAGCGTATTTTACTCTAATGTTTTAAAATATTATACTTTGATATTTCTAACGTAGTATAGATTATGTAGCGCATAGGGTTTAGGCTTGAGGCCCCTCCAATCTAGGCACCGGCAGAAATTGTCTGAAAACACGCTCCCGGCAGTTGCGATTTCATAGTGTTTAGACGTTTGGAATTGCAAACTTGATATTATACGCCTAACGACATTCATGTTTTTGATATGAGTATTTATTCAACGTCCCTTAGATTATTATAATAAAGAATAAAATATACAGCTATAACCCATAAACCCACCATCAGCATTTGCTCTTTTTTAGCATCTTTAGAGGCCTAAAGCTCAAAACCAAGGGAAATACCTCTAACGGAATGTATTCTGGCTAAAAGAAAAATGTAAAAAACGCAACGCGAAAAAAATAAAAAAAATATTTTTTTTACTTTTTTTTACAATGTGCTGAAATGGAACGAAAAGTGAAAACCTCCTCTGTTTCATAATTTATTTCTCAGTACTCGTACGTGATTAAGACACAGACTTTACATAATATGAAAGGCAATGAAAGGTTCCACACGTGGTATTATTTTAAAAACAAAACTAAACATAGTCGACTAACAAAAAAATCCACAGTTTAGGTCACAGTTGTTCGCGGAGGCATGTTTGGGGATTTTTACAAAAATTGGATCGACGAATAATAAATAGTAGATGGAATGTCGTTTTACTGACTTGCATATATATCACAATAAAAAAATATCGAAACTCTCTTTTGAATACTTTGACATTGAGAGTGGTTCAAAAACGCCACACACGAAAATCGTCAAATCCCACCATCGGAATTTGCTCTTTTTTTAGCATTTTTAGAGGCTTGAAACTCAAAACCAAGGCAAATACTATTAACGAAATGTATTCTGGCTAAAAGAAGGGTGTGAAGAGAACGCAACGCGAGAAAAAGAAAAAAATTAAAAATGGGTTTTTTTTAGACAGCGTGCTGAAGTTGAACAAAAAGTGAAAACCCTCTCTGTTTCATAATTTATTTCTCAGTACTCGTACATGATAAAAACACAAACTTTGCTTAATTTGGAAGGCAATGAATGGTTTTACACGTGGTAATATTTTAAAAGCGATACTAAACATAGTCGACTCAAAATAAAATCCCCATTTTAGGTCACAGTTGTTCGCGAAGGCATGTTTGGGGATTTTTACAAAAATTGGAGCGACGAATAATAAATAGCAGTTATAATGTCGGCTTACCTACATGCCTATATATCACACTAAAAAATATAGACGTTCTCTTTTCAATACTTTGAGATCGAGAGTGATTCAAAAACGCCACACACGACAATCGTCAAAACCTCGTAGTTCTTTCCCGCTTCTTTGAGATTTTTTTCTCAGGAACTAATCATGTCAGGACATGAAAATAAAAAGGATTGTTCTTCTAGGAACATGCTTCACAAAATATAAAAATTTGAAGCAAAATAAAAAATACGACTGCCACTCGTTGCCTGAATCCAAATGAAACCGCCCACTACTATATATATATATCAGGGTATCGAACCGAAAAAATACGGGTTCGGTTACGGTTCAGGTTCAGGTAAATTAATTTTGTTCCGGTTCAGTTCCGGTTCGATTAATTCGATCCGCGAACCGGTTCGCGAACCGGTTGGGCGCTGAACCGGTTCGCGAACCGGTTCGGAAATTATAAATGACAAATTGCAACATCAAAATAAATTACAAATAAAACATCTGAAATCAGCACATACGAAACGGGATACATCGTCGAAACTAGTAGTGCATAACGTTTATAAAAGCCTGTAGCCAATGCAAGCGGCAAACAACGACTGTCTGATGACAGGGCTGTCTGTCACGGGCGCTAACTCCAGCGTCTGCTGAGCGTTGGTTTGAGCGCACGCGCCCGCTTGAGTCCCATGACTACGCTGGGCAGGCGACGGAAGCAACAGAAGCTCGGCAGATCCTTTGTCAAATTCGAAAGTGCGCGCAGCTTCGCTTCTCCGCGAGCGACTAGGGTTTGTATCCCTGTTTTTTTTTCCCGCATTTATCGAGTTTCCGGTACGAAAAAATACGGCATGTAAATCTTGACACTTCATAGCTCGATATACTCTGACCGGTGGTTGGGGCAGCGAAGAGCAGATATAATTCATGAATGCTCATTTCAACTGTAAATAAAATTTCTTTCTCTCCCTCAAACATTATCAAACTCCACAGCCTTTTCTTTTCTCATTCCGATGGAAGCAAGCTTCAAGAACTCGCGCGTTCTAGAAACGTGTTATGAAATGAGCACACAGCAGCATTTAGGATTTACGAGATTGTAGAAAAATGAAATCCCGTGACGCGATTTTTTTTTTTTTGCACAGCCTTCCAATTTTTTTTTTTTCGTGCAAGCCGCGACCAGCGCAATACTGGTTCCTATGTCAAGATTCATGGATGCAGCGTTTGTCAAGATTCATGGATGCAGCGTTTATATTCCTAAGACTGAGTGGAGAAGAAAAATATGTAAGCGAGGTGTGTGTCAGTTGACGGCACTTAAAAAACAAATGGCATTGATAGCACATTCATTGTCAACAGCGCGTGGCCGAACCGTTTTGACATGAGCCGGTAACCGTTATTTTTTTTCCGGTTCAGTTCCGGTTCGGGTTCATCGCGATAACAATATAACGGTTCGGGTTCGGGTTCAGTTCCGGAAAAATACCTGTTCGGTTCTGGTTTTCGGTTCCGGTTCGGTTCCGGTTCGACGCCCTGATATATATACAGGGTGTTCTGTAGAGAACTCGAGGCCAAATCGCTCCTGCGGAAAACTATCTCATCACTAACGTCGAAAAAGGCTTGTGTCGTTCTTGGTCCGGGCCAGGGGTCTATTTAGAAAGTTATTAAAGTCCGGGATAATTAAGTTGTTAATTAGTTTTGCGTAATTAACTTCTTTAATATTGTGCTTTAGCGGCATAGTTTCAATTAGAAAATTAGCTCAGCATCGTCGAAAAACACTAAATCAACAAATTGCAGAACGATAGAAGGCACGCGAAGCATTTTACGGCTTTCTGAAAACCGCACAATTTCGACGGGTTTTTAAGTTTCGGTTTGCTATCGGCGCGTCTGGACCCCGGCGGCCACGCGCCCCGTGGAGAGAAGTGCAACCAGACTCTGCTGCGTCGCGCATGGCGAGCGCAGCAGAGGTTGGTTGCACTATCACTCCACGGGGCGCGGGGCAGCCGGGGCCGAGATGCGCGCCATAGCCAAACTGAAACCAAAACCCGTCGATTTTGCGGGTTTCCGTGACCGCCGTAAAATACTTCACGCGCTTCATCGTTCGGCGAACTTGTTGATTTAGTGTTTTTCGACAATGCTGAGCAATTTTCTAATTGAAACTATGCCCTGAAACACAATATTAAAAGGTTAATTACGCAAAATAATTAACGACATAATTATCCCCGGACTTTATTAATTTTCCTAAATAGGCCCCTGGCCCAGAACCAAAACGACACAAGCCTTCCTCGTTGGGCGACGGGCGGGCCCCGCGCAGGAGCGGGCGGGCCGGGGTTCTTGAACCCCGCCTGTAAACATATATATATATATATATATATATATATATATATATATATATATATATATATATATATATATATATATATATATATATATATATATATATATATACACAAGGCTCTGAAGATGACACCGAATTGCCAAAGAGACGATGTTTGGCATTTTTTACCGCAATAAACAAAAATACAAAAGTATGTTCCTTTGAACTAAAAAATAGTCGAAATAACATACAAAAGCGCAAAAAATTACTGTGAGTTTTGTATGCTTTCCGTATTCATACCAGCGTACAGAAGTGGGTAGAAAAATCACGGAGTAAAAAACATATTTTCACCCTGCGCCACTCAATAAATTTTTGTGAAGCAAAATATTTTTTTTTATAATTTGAAAAGCGGTTTTGTTTTTTCCAGGATTGAGGCAATTACATATATTGTTTAAAAAAAATCGAAAGACCCAGCCCGACAAGCGTGTTCGATTTCAAATGAAACCACCCTTGTGTTTTATCTCTGAGGCACGTGCTTGATGACGTATTGGCGTGACCATCTTTCGGGCACAGCGCCGCCGCTTTTTCGCGCAATGGGAGAAGTAAGGCTGTTGCCCTAAAAAGAGATCCCATATTGAAATGCCACGCTGCAACTCGGCACCTCATCCATCCACGCTCACAAGTTCATTACGCAACCACCCGTCGCAAACAGATCGCGTGTACTATCATCACCACCCACACGGATCGCGCTTTGCTTATCGCAACGCCCAATCGCGCAGCCAAGCAACGCCTTCCGACGGTCACGCGCGATTGGCTCGGCATAATGTAATAAGCAGAAAGAAAAACAGACAAAAACAAAGTTAGCTGGTGGACTTTGAGCGTCGTGGAAACACTTTTTTTTTTTCCTCCCTCGCGGTTATGGGTTTTCGCGACGTTGTAATACGCGTTTTGTTTCTTCACGAGTTTTTCAGCAAGGGGAATGTGCTTCTCGCAGTCAAGTTCGATGCAACATAAACGGCTCTGGTTTTATGATGTAAGCCGCGCCGCGACAAATTAACAGTCGCCCAAATAGAGCAAACAAATGTCGAGAGATATATGACCCTGTACAAAATTTCAAGTGCAAAAAAGAAAAAGAAAGATCATTATTTATGCGTTGTGCGAAGTAGTTTTAACAAAACTTAGTTGCGCCGAAGGCAAAAAAAAAAGAGTTCTGGCGTTTGAAACGTATACGTCTTAATAAAATAACGCAAATCTAATCTAAGCTGCACCTAGAGATTTCTTAATGGAGGACATTAGGGGCATACTTTTCTTTTGGGCTAGAGTTCTCGAGGTCTATACGAGTATAGCTGACATGTATTCGAACGACGGAGAGGCCCGGTATTTTCAGCTTTTCAGATACTGGCGGTGCCGAGGGACGGTAAAGTTTCTTCAGTCACGAGAGTGCAAAAACGTGACCGAAGACGGTACTGCCATTCAGGGAGTGGCGCGGAGCTAACCTGAGAAACTCTGGACGCCCGAGCTCGGTTCTGAATTCTTCATGTGACGTAACGTACGGCTAGGCGAACAGAATAATGATGCCCGGAAACAAACGACCGTCAGAGAGGAGGGCATAATGCCCGCAGTTTCTGTGGCCATATCTCCGTTCTATTATACATTCTTGATGTGTTTGGTGCTCTTCTAAGCAGCTAAATGCCTTTAAAGGCACCCCTCCCCCCTTCCATCGCCGCAATTTTTTTCCCACTATTATTATAGTCTTGGTGATAGACAAAAGTTGTTTTTTTTTTATACCGGGTGTTCCTGCAAAAACTTAGAAACTCCTTAAAAAAAGATGACTGAGAAACAAATTTTTTTTTCAGAGAACAAACTGTCAGCCGAAACGAGTGTAACGAATTAAAAAAACTAATTAGCTAGCTAATTGACCCAAATTGACTAATTAACTTCATTAATTAGCGCCGTTTGGTCACCATTATCAGTGGCAAGCCCAAGAAGCGCGAGAAAATCTCACTTTTTTTCTTCAGAAAACCGAAGCACAGCGCACGAGGAGCGCTTTTCAGCGCTCCTTGTGCGCTGGGAAGCGCATGAGGAGTGGGCGGAGCTTTCTTTTTGTGGGAGGGGCCTCTCCTGTAGATCTTACGTTGTAACAGACTATATATCCAGTTTGAGATTGGCAGAAAGCGCGACGCCGTGCCGGTTGCGAGCGAAGCGCCGGTCTCGCCGGCAAGCTGGCTTCGCGTCCAACCTGCGTGCTAAGAGGGAAAGCACGCTTTCCGGCGGCCCAGGCAGGAGCGGTGGAGCGACGAGGCGAAAGCAGTTGACGAACGAGAGCGACGACGATGTTTTCAAGAGATTTTCAGAAGCGAGATAACGGAGGGTAGTCGTAAACCAGTGAAATAACTGAGCACAAGACAAAAATTTAGGAGTGAAGTTGAATGCAGTTTCCAAGTTAGAAGACGGAAGACAAATGCAAGCCGGTTAAACTTTCATCGTGCGTAGAAAAGATCCTACACAAGGAAGCAACAAAAAGGGACCAGAAACGCGGAAGAGTGTCCATTTTCTGTCATGATACAACTTTCGTGCGTTGTGTTTTTCCGGAGTTTTCACTATGTTCCTTGGTCGCGCAAGCTAAAACGTTGCCGCTTGATAATAGGAAACTTTAGCATACCGTTACTGCAGGCTACCGTACGGTGTGAGTTTTAATAGATCATTTTTCTCTTCCGCTACGGTAACCGTAAAGAATACAACGCAGCTGCGCATGCACTCCGCCAGCCTTGTCTGCATGGTTCAAGGTCTTGTGTCGGATAGCGGAGCGCTATGCGAGTGCTTAGCGGGCTGCGGACGCGCTGCCTCTTCAAAGCATGCATTTAAGTGCACGCCTGCGCTGCCGTGGCCGCCGAAACCAGCGGCAACGCAATGCTAAAACTCTCTATTTACACGGTAACACGTACGTTCCTGGCTTGTTGTAGCAGAGTATAAAGAATCGAAGCATAAACTGTGTATTACCAGACAGGAAAAAAAAAAAAGCTCCTAGTTTTGCTCTGTCATAAGCATGCACCCGCACACACACACACACACACACACACACACACACACACACACACACACACACACACACACACACACACACACACACACACACAAACAAACAAACAAACAAACAAACAAACAAAACTGCAACAGAACAGAAAACACAGACAGAGGAACACGCGTGCGAACATATTTGTAGAAATTAGAAGTTGTGCAAGTTGTCAGACGACTGTGAAGAAGTCTGAGAGAACTGAAGACGCCGACGAAAGTGTACAGAACGGGATACAACGCGAACAAGCGATCAACTGACCTTCCTGTTTCTTCTCCCTCTCTCTCACCTCCCCGCCTCCCCCTCCCCCCCCCCTCCCCTACAAAAACAAACAAACAAAAGGATCACATCATAAACTGCGACCGTGTTGAAATGGGCTCATTCGAGAGAACAAATTTCATAAGCCGTTAACATTTTGTCGCCGCCTCGTCTGAGCAAAGCGTGAAACGAGAATCGATGTCGTGTTCACATTAAACCTGTCGCGCAGTGACCGCGCGACTCGTTTACGAAAAAGGTGATATTGTCGGATCTCGCCCACAACCTTACTGGTTGTTCGGAAATAGTCCACCTCGATCTCACCGTAAGCTAAAGTCACGGTCTCCGACTCTTTACACGTTATAGTCGGCGTACGCTCCGTGTAGTCACTGACGGGACACACGACGCAGGTCGTCTCTTTTTAGGATGCCCTACCTCCAGACGCAGTAGTGTTTTTGAAGGTGGGACGGGACAACTGAAAGATCACCCCGGCGTCCTTACCTTGTCAGTTGCTAAAAGCGTGCGGGAATTGCAGTGAACCTTGGTCGACATAAGTTTTGGCAAAGCCATAAATGGGTTACCGAAAAAAAAAAAGTACGATAAAATGAGGGAGACGGGGCGGCGCGCTTTCATCTCCTTTAACACGGCCTTTTATTTTATATTTCTTCCGAGCCGTTCCCCCTCCCAAACTCTAGGAATTCGGCGATTGCAGACTCCCCCGCACGCCGAGGCATGCGGGCACAAGCGTCGGAACTCGGTCACGTAGGCAGCGAGGAAGAGGGAGAAGTTCAATCGGCGTTTACAACGTCGTAAACGGGGACGCGGGACCTTCTGAACGATGATAGCGATAACAAGGAGAAAAAAAAAAGGCAAACGACACACACACATAAAGAAACAAAAACCTCATAGATTGCTTTCCACCCCATCGCAAACGCGAGAGCCGATCATGTTCCCGCCTCCCACGTCGTACTTTTGATCCGAGAAAAATTGACGCTGTTGTTATGACGCAGCACAGCGACCATCCTGTCAATACTAAAATGTACATTCCTTGCCAAGGGTCTGCAATGTGGACTTTGATCGTGTCTGGGGTCGCGGAACTTTTAAATCAAGGCTTTCAGCGCCACTTTGGATGTGTTCTTCAATTGAAAAACGCCGAATTGTTAAAAAAAAAAAAAAAGAAACTACGGGCAGCCGTTAATTGGAGACGCCGTTCTAAGATGCCTCAGTGTTGTTGGGCGGTGCCGCTTTTTGTAGTCCCCAACGCAAACGGCACGCGATCACAGAAAAAAAAACGCAAAGAAATAGCGTGACACACAATGGCAGCGTAGCACGATCCAAAGCAAAAGTCGGCTATGATTTATTTTTTTACGCGCTTTAGAGTACAAAGTAGAGAAAGAGTTCACGTGCCACCATGTGATGGACCAGCTTGTTAGAAATAAAACAAATTCAGGTTATTTAATGTGGTATTTCCTCGGTAAATTTGGAGCGATCCAAAAGCTCTCCATGCTCGCTCCTTTTACGCGGTAGATGCGAGCGAGCGCTTGCACGCTCTAGAAGCTATCAACAAAACAGCGCTCCGAAACCGCTCCAAATCCACTGAGGGAATTCTCCCCAGAGTAAGCCCTGACAAACCGAACTAGCTATACTCCGTTTCACCTTATGTTGTACCGCAGACAAGGCTAGAAGCGCGAGCTCATAGCGTTGGGAGCTACTCTTAACGCACGAGAGCTTGTGCCGCCGAGATGTGCCCTAGAGCAAGGAGCTCGCGCTTGTAGCCTTTCCTGCGGTGCATCATAAGGTAAAACAGAGTATAGCATACACATGCAGACAACACCTCGTGCGCCTACCAGCAATCGCCTTGGCAGATATTTTATTTGAGAGTGCCTCGAATAAGACCGACAACTTTCATTCTGAGTACGCCAGTTTCCCGACTTTATCTCGGAAGCTTCATAGACAGACAAAAACTACTAATAGGCCTACGCGAAGAAACAAAGTACACAACAAAACTTAGTCTTTGACACCAAGGGCGGATTCACACGCGCTGACTTGACGTGCTGACGAGTCATCGCTGATGCAAAGCCGGCTTGAATAAGGTAACTTTGCACTGGTACAGCAGGCGCAGCATCAGGGAGAAGTGAGCGTTGCATCAGCAAGTTCAGCGCTATTCCCAGCGAATAGCACCAAGGTATAGCGCCGTGGTGTAAGCGGGCCTTAACTTTCGAGAGCAAATGGCGAAACAGAGCGCGGGTCTTGCGTCGGCGCTAACCATGTCAGCAGTAGCAGCTTCGTTTTGGGAGCCATATAGGAGACTCCGCGCGCCAAAGCACTCTAAACCGCGCAGGCACCCTCGGGAGTTTCCAGCAGCACGCCGAGAATACCCCCCCCCCCCCCCAGCTGGCTTCCCCTATTCGGATACTTACTCCTCCTCCGAGTAGCGCAGCCGCCGCTGCCAGGTTACACCAGCGTCTCGGCATTTCTTAACGTTTCGTCACGATAGACGCGCTCCCAGCGAGGTCACGGAACGCTGGCGCGAATTCGTTCCGAAGAAGAGACGCTCGCACTCCGCAAGGAGTGCGGGAGCTATAGCCGCGCTGCCGCCACGATTTGAAAGTACCAAGGACCGCACAGGACGCCACGATCCATTCGATCAAATCCAAAGCCGCGTGGGCATCACGTGTCCTTCAAAAGGGAGCAACGTCACGTCGTCACGTGATATTTCGGCAGTCCTGATTGGCCGGAATGGGCCGTAACGACCGCTGCGATTCGTCGTAAGGTGTAGCGGAGCATAGCGCCGCTGCTTTCTTGGCCGCTTGGCAGAGCCCTCCGCATCGGGGTGCTAAGATTAGCGGCAGTCGGGGTTCCGTCGAGAGAACGCGCGCCGAAAGCTGCAATGTCGTCGTTGCGAACTCCG
This sequence comes from Ixodes ricinus, assembly GCA_037355805.1. Classification (NCBI taxonomy): domain Eukaryota; kingdom Metazoa; phylum Arthropoda; class Arachnida; order Ixodida; family Ixodidae; genus Ixodes; species Ixodes ricinus. The sequence continues at coordinate 1,213 of JAZHYW010021043.1, read as the reverse complement.
GAGCTGCAGGGAGGAGCTCCGTCACGTAGTATATACAGGTGACGATGCCTGTCTCAAACAACGCGCGCGCGTCTTTCTCCGACACGACAATGGGTCGTTTGCACCGCGAATAAAACGACAGGGAGAGCGGACGCCACTGACAGCGTTTGTTACGCGACGGGGATCGAACGCGCTTCGACCGATGTTCTCTGCGACGCAAGGCGTACAAAAGGCGTAATGTGAAGAGAAACGAAAGCTGGGGCCCCACCGCTATATACATCGTACAAAAGACAGCCTGCAAACATCAGTCACCGCAATATCCGCGGTCCGCTCTGATAGGAAGGATAGTGGGCAGACGTAAAGGCTATATGTCTTTGTCTACAGTAGGTAAGACAAAGACAGCTATAGCTCCTGCGTCTGCCCGCGGCCCTTCCAATCAGAGCTCGCCGCTCTGACGTCGCCGCGCACTCTCGTGTCCTCCTCTCCCTCAGTTTCTCTCCGCATAGTAAACGGTGACCGCGGACGCCACATTTGCGCGCGATGTTCACAGCGCATGCTCAGTAGGAGCTCACACTGATATAGGTTGCTGGGACCGGCAATCTCGGTGGTGCGGAACGCACATTGCAAAAGTACTGTGGTGAAGATCGGAGTGAGCTCGCACTCACCAGCCACAAACTCAGTTAGGGTCGTGGACGTCAATAAATACCTATCTACCTATACTGCGTTTGACCTACCTATGCGGAGACCAAGTCGTCTGCTTCGAGCGCAGCTGGGGGTCGCGGCGACGTCAAATCGACGCCGAGCTCTGATTGGCTCTCACTGAATGATAGGACCTCAAGGCAGCTTGCTTTGAAGTCTCCCCACTATCCCTCAATCAGAGCCAATCAAAGCTCGGCGTCATACTGACGACACCTTAGCCCCTGGAAAAGAAGCAGACGAACTTGCGCTCTGCCAGGCTTTGTGAGTATAGAGGAGGCTATGGCTACGCTAAAAACATAAAATAAAGCGGAGTAAAAAAAGAAAAATCTAGCGGGGAAGCGTAATGACGCATGTTCGAAACGCGAGTCACACATATCCTATATTGCTCACCCGGAGCGCTGCTCAAAATGAGAGCTAGCGCGCTTGTATGAAGGCACTCTAATGAGAGCTATGGGCCTAAGCATGACGCTATTTTTCGTGTCAGCAAAACTCATCGCTGACGATGGTTCGTTGGGATCATCCGCGGCGGCGAGCA